>JADNYI010000216.1:0-57871 GCA_015501065.1 Infundibulicybe gibba
AAAAAAGAAACACACATTATTGACACTGTAGTATCCTCGGAGAGACGATCCTCCAGGATAACTGCCATTTGATCCATATGTAGCGAACTCAGCCATTTCTCCGAACAGTAGTCCACGAGTGAGTTGATTCCACCGCCCATTTTTGCAGGTACTCCAGGGCCTTTCCACAGTGCATTGCTAAGACAACTGAATGCCCGAACCTCCACCCTCGAACCCAGCCAATTTGTTGCAGTGGTGAACAACTGTTTCGCGATTATAATGTCATGCATAGCCTGCCAGCATGTTATAACCAGAATGGTAGCCTCATTATGTCGCCAGTGGTGTTGACGGGATACCAGAATGTCAGAAAGCCTTCTTCAACTGCCTTGAGTGCCTGTTCATGTAGGTGGTTGACTTGCACTGTGGTGGGAATAGGCAGGGAAAGAAGGACCCGGACAGTTTTCATGTCATTGATCAGGCTGGATTCCCTGGAGAAGAGTTCTGTTCCTGGTGGTAATGGTGCAGGTGGTCCACGGGTTGGTGGTGTTGGATATGTAAGCAAATCCCTCACGGATAGTTTCCCTTTGGGTAAGACAGTACCATAGACATATTCAGGGAGTGCTGCCATGGTATGTATAGTAATATGGTTCGCTGAATGTTGATCAGGGATCTAGCGGGATGTTTTTTTTTGGCGATTTCTTTTTTTTGGCCGAGATTTTGGTCATGTGACCTAGGTAAATTACCTATAAAAATTCTCAACTTTTGCCTTCAGTATTTTACCAGTACAATATGGGTAAAATACCCGAAAAAAAGCCATTTTGTAAAAAACTAGTAGTATTTTCCACAACTCTATCGCAGACTAGTATTCTACACGGCGCCGCTATTGTAATACCCGCGAATCGCACAGCCCATTTATAATTCCTCCTCCTCACTGCACATTATCATCCGGTCGTGCTTCCAACGCACTGTACATTCATAAATCCCTGGTCTCATTGCACATTATTATTCAATTGCTGCAGTGCTCCGCACTGGCCTTGCCATTACAATTTCACCAGGCCCCACGACATTGCAATTCACCCGGTCACGTTGCGCATCAATATTCAATCATTGTGGCCCCCCTGAGCCATCCCTCTGTGACGTTGTAATTTGCCTGTCCGTGTTATACATTTTTATTCGACACTCCTCCCCCCCCGCGATATTGCAATTCCCCCAGCTTCAGCATAGTTGTTATTCGACCATTGGGAGTTCCCCCACGCTGGCAGCTGGTGCCATTATGGTTCCCAGTGGGCCACCGATCCGGACACGCATTATAATTCCCCTGGGCATCGTATATATATTTGACTCCTGGTGACCCTCTCCCCTCCGCGACATTGCAATTTCTTCGCCCACGTTGCGCGTCACGATTTGACCGTTGTAGCTTCCCCTCCACGGCATTGTAATATGCCCGTCTATGCTGTGCATTACAATTCAACACTCAGAGCTCCTCCACGACATTGCAATTCCCCCGGCTTCAGCACGCATTATTATTCAACCACTGTGGTTCCCCCGTGCCGGTGCCGTTATGGTTCCTGTAGGTCGCATCACCCATACACGCATTAGAATTCCCCTGGACAGTGCACATTATTATTCGACCCCTGTGACCCCTCTCCTCTGCGACATTGCAATTCGCCCGGCGATGTTGCGCATTATTATTTCCCCTATGACCCCCTCCCCTCCGCGACATTTCAATTCGCCCGGCGACGGACCCCCTCCCCTCCGCGACATTTTCCATTATTATTCAGCCATTATGATTCCCCTGTTGTGTTAGTGCCGTTATGATTCGTGTGAGCCGTATGAGCCGGATACAGACCCCCTCCCCTCCGCAACATTTCAATTCGCCCGGCGACATTACGCATTATTATTCGACCCATGTAAACCCTCCCCTCCGCGAAATTGCAACTCGCCCGGCGACACGTTGCACATCAATACTCGACCAGTTATCTCCGCATTATAACTCGCCCATCCATGCTGTACACCACTCTTCGACCATTATAGCCTCCCCCGTGACATTGCAAATTTCCGGCCAAGTTACGCATGGCTATTCAACCACTGCGTAATCCCCTCTCCCCCTCGTTTGGACACTGCAATTCCCCCGGTTTGATTCCCCATTATTGTTCAACCATTCAATATGATTCATGAGCCGTATGGCCTAGACACACATTAGTACAACTCTCCTGGCCGCACCGCATGTTACTCATCGCATCCAATATTATTCAACCATCATGGTTCCGAGCCCCCATTTCGCCGATGGCATCATCGCAATCCTTGTGAACCGCACGGCGGCCGGGACACACGTAGCAATTTCAAGTCCTTTGACCAACCATTGCAGTCCGCCGCACCAGTTCCATCGCAACAAATACATGCCAAATCATTCCCTAGGATTGCGGTCCTACCAAAATATATCTGTTGTCGCCGGGGTGTTTGGGTGTGCCATTATATTTTATTTTACTACACTACATATTTAATACGTCCACCGCATGTGAAATTCGCTACTATAACATGGTACAATCATAATTCCATCATAGAGCGAATCTAAAATTCACATTGTATTGCGCACTGACATCAATGAATTATTATCTGTCTTAGCTTTCCCCTGCCGCACCATATACTTGATACTACGACACATGAGTCTGATAATCAACACCGGCACCAGGCAATTAGGGTTCCCTATGTAACCTGTATGCTTCCGACTTCATCGTCTAAGTAAACCGATACCCACACCCTAAAAGCAGCATCAAACATAAAATCTATTGAGTTGAGGTAGATCTAAATATGATATTTTTCACACAGGATGGAAAATCAACAAGATATTAGATAGGGAATCATTATCGGTATTGATGGGGCCAAGCGGGAAGTATTAAGGACCCAAATAATCATACCCTACCCTGGACCATCGTTGGGGACGGCGGTCTAAGCGGCATCTTTTTTTGCCTTCGTATTGTGATAGGGGGCTCATGCCCTGTATCGGGCTGGTAATTTTGATGTCCTACGGGTGGTAGCGGGTGCTGGTTCGGGTTTTTGGGCGCTGGCTGCCTTATTCTTCGTCCCGCCCGACCCCTCCCCGGTGCTATCCGTCGTCCCCCCTGGCCCCTCCCCGGTGTTATCTGTCGTCCCCCCTGACCCCTCCCCGGTGTTATCAGACCTGATGACCCCGGTTTCTTCACTTCCGGTGACCGGTTCCTTGTTGCCCTTTGCGCGTTTCGCCTGTTTTGGTTTTGGGGTTGGCTTCTTCCGTTTTTTGGGAGGAGCGGTTGGGGGTACTGCAGCGGCTGAAGATGTTGCAAGTGCATTACCCTCGGACGATATCGTTTGGGCTGTAGCCGACTGCTCAGATAATGTGCCAGGGGCGGTTCCAGCAAGTTGGGTAGAGGTTGATGGGAGTGTTGCGGAGTGGGCTTGAGCGATGGGAGCCAAAGCTCCATTAACTGCCCCAGCTTCAGGAGCGACCGATTGAATCGTTTGAGCAGGGGCTGATGGGGGCGTTGTAGATTGTACCTGAGCAGCGGGACCCAAAGGTGCGTTAACTGCCCCAGCTTCAGGAACGATTGATTGAAGCGTTTGGGCAGTGGGGGCTGACGAGGGCGTTATGGAGTGAACCTGAGCAGCGGAACCCGAAGTTGGGTTGACTGCCCCAGCTTCGGGAGTGGTCAATTGAAGTGTTTGGGTGGGGGCTAACCGGGGTGTCGTAGAGTGAGCCTGGAAGGAGACCAGAGCTGCCCCGACTACCCCAGCTTGAGCAGTGTTGGCGGGTTGGGGAAAGGCGGACTGGGATTGGGCAGTTAATGGCGCACTCAAACCGGACGTCTGGAGGGACGTCGCTTGGGTCGTAATTGCAAAGGCCGGTGATGTATTGTTGAGCTCGGAGGTGGCTGGTGCTCCTGTCCCATTAGCGGGCTGGGGGCCAATGATCTGGGCGATGGC
Source organism: Infundibulicybe gibba (assembly GCA_015501065.1). Classification (NCBI taxonomy): domain Eukaryota; kingdom Fungi; phylum Basidiomycota; class Agaricomycetes; order Agaricales; family Omphalinaceae; genus Infundibulicybe; species Infundibulicybe gibba. The sequence continues at coordinate 3,940 of JADNYI010000216.1, forward strand.
TACTGGGGTGCCTGGATTGTTACGCTGGGTTAAAGGTAGTGGAACGCCTGGTGGAACAGTGGTCAGGGGTGCGACCTGGAAAGGCATAGTCTGAGTGCTAGTCAATGATACGTTCCCCCCGCTAACAACCGCTGGTTGACCGATGGCCAAGCTTGTATTATTTTGGTGGAACATGGAAGTAGGCGGCAATGTCGATTGGACTGTCGTTGGGAATAGGAAGTCCTGAGTCACCCCGCCTGCGTTCAGCGGTACGTCCGTCATCGTGAACATGTTGGGTGGGAAAACAAAAGGTCCCGATGCGGCGGTGTCGCCTGGAGTCTGAAAGGTCATTTTATCTTGTGTACCAAACCCAGGGATTGGAGGGGAGGCTGTAATCCCATTAGAATTATTCAACAACTTCAAGAGCTTCCAAACACGTACCCGGACCAAAATCACCTAAGAACCCAGCGCTAGGATTATACTGGTTGAACCCACGATCCAAGCCAGGGGCAGTCCATGAGAGCTCATTATCGTTTGCGTGAAGGAATTCGGAGAGGCTACCGTTCATATACGTTGTACTGTCTTCGGGTCCAAAAGTATCGAGTTTCAAGCTGGAGTCTGTGGTGCTGTTATCCCCCGCGCCGCTGGCAGACGGCCCTTCATCATTTGAATCAGGGGTGGTGGCTCCCTCAGGCTGGAACCCAGGTACTCTCTCAAGACACGTCTGGGGCGCTGCGACGAAACGATCGTTTAGAAAAAAGTTGAGTGCGAGGCATGAGAAAGTGACATACAAAAAAATGCACATCCATATTTGACAATGGACTCCTGCGCCAGTGAAAAGCCTGCTGGATCGTATTTTGGCCAGATCAATGGCGTTAATCCAGATGTTGTCTCGGAGTGAACACTATTCCCCAAACGGCTTTGTAAGCTGCCGTGCGTATTTCAAGGTACTCAGGAACTCTCACCTCCGCAAAAGCACGTTCCCACCTTCGCTTCCTACAGGTCCTACAAGCATCAGTGAGGCCGACATTCCCATCCATTTTGCAATTGCATCTACAAATGGGGGGAGCACATCGTCGATAGTGTCCCAGGCCCTAAAACACGTTTGGTGAGCAGCTCTGACCGTCCAATTAATTCCTACGCACTGCTGATATCCTTCCGTCGTGCCAGCCCAGCTACCTTTTGCCTTGTAGGCTGTCATTGCATCGGTGTATTCTTGTGCTACCCGATCCTCTATTTCCTTCCGGAATTCCGCCGACTCACGCTCCCAGCACCCCCTTACAAACTCCTGGCACATGCTTATTCTAGCCTCGGGCACAACGCTGTTTTTAATGCCATCCCAAACGGCATCAAATCGGGCCTTGAGCTTGTTTTGATAATGCAGTTGCGTGTACAGTGACAATGCAGACTTCTTGCGCGGCCGGACCGCGGCAATACTTAACATGGCATTCAGGATCTCGGCAATCCCAAGATTGTCAGTTTTTTTTTTGTTATATTTATTGCGAAACCAATTTCCGAGTCGCTGTGAATACGGTGAGTATATCTCTCTCTCCTGGTGATATGACCTACCGTTCTCAAATCTTTTTTGATATTCGCTTGCCTTTCTTTCTCGGCCATTTGCTCTTCAATTGGTAAAGGGTCGGCGTTTGGCGGTGGCGGTTCGTCAACATTGATATCCGCTTGTGGCGCCACCGCGGATGATTCATTAGTGTTGGTATTTGCTTCTGGTGGCGTCTCCTTGGGCAATCCATTGGTACTGGTTGCTGCTGGTGGTGCCGGAGGCGGTTCGTCATCGAATGGGAGGTCATAGCCGTATTTTCCAACCAAGCCGAGGTGACCATTGTATAAAATGCGCCAGGATCTGAATTTTCGAGATACTGATCCTTGAAGGATTCTAGGAATGTAGTTTACTCCCTTTTACTCGCGTCGGGCGTCCGCGAGCCTTCCCAGTTGGTTTTCGTGTCATTCTTTTTTTTTCCCGTGTGTCTGTTGGGGATAGTGGAGGCTGATGGGAAATAGAAGGTTCACATCCGCGCTGCATCTCCTTACTAATTATCAACCACCTAATATGGGGATCTTCCCTGGAACATGTCAACTTTGTTCAGACGTTGCCAGCCGCGGTCTGGTCATCCGCAGTCTGATATATACGGGCTTGCATGTAGTAGCGTCGCGTTTTTTTTAAACGGTCTAAATATGAAATACATTCACTGAACTACTTTTTACTGGGGCTGCCATATGTACATTGGTATGCAAGCTCATGTTTCGTATACAAAATGAGTAGCTCGTCGGGATCAGCTGCCGCGTAACATGACATTTCCTCAAGCCAGTGGATTAATATATCAACTGTTTTTGCACTTTTGAGTACCTCCTCAGTGAGCTTACCAGCCCCATCCAATTGTAAAATCTCCGCGTGGCACAATCGGATGGATTTTTGGTGTTGCGAAGTGCTGATAATGGCATCGTCGATAATAGTCTTATCACGCTTGAAATTATATAGCTTGTAGATCTTGTTGCAAAAGGACTGGGGAGTTGGCTGAGTATCCAATTCAAATTGTTTGATAATAGAGACGGCGCGATTCTGCCAGTAACTGAGATTATGCGGTGCTGTTGCAGGTGGACAGACCGGCGCCGGTTTACTCGGAATGGTTACTAGATCCTGTTCACCCCCCGGAATTCCCGGCGGTGAACTAGGGACTTTAAGAAAATATAGTAAACGAGGGGAGTCTCACTAACCATTTTGACATACGATATTTAGTCCGCCGCCGCGCTGCTATAGCGCTTTTGTTCCTACAGGTTATTGGTCTCTACTAGTCTGAAATGTAAATGAAAAGAATACCTTTGGTAGTAGTTTTTGCTCTTTAATCTGTCGGCACTCGCTTTCTCAGCTGCTGTATGATACTTCTGTGGGCGGACCATGTAACCGAACCTCTGAGGCCTCAAGCGCTCAACTTGCGTGAGCACAGTTCCACCGGCGGATGATCAATGCCTGTCTAGTAATGTTTCTCCACGGAAGATAGCACTAGAGGAGCATCGAGTCTGTTGGTGGTCCAGGTGTAGTGTTGGTAGGATGTTTATTGTGAATGCGCTGTTTCTCTCAATGGCGGATCAATGGTTAATTCAATCCGAAGTGCCCAACCCGTGTTCGTCTTACTTTTTGAAATGTAATATACATAATACAAGCCGCCCGACTGGGGTAGGCTCCAGCGGAAGTACTCCAAACTGATTTACCATAGACGACTATATGGAATTCAGTATAATTTATAGCGCTTCCAGCAGCAATGATAGAATTACCAGCAGTATTCCGTCTCTGTTGCATTATTCATGACGTCAGACCAGAACTTGAACATATCCCACATTATAATGCGGTCGAGGAAAGAACTTGCGAAGCACGGGGGTTCGGGAATTGACCCAGGCTAGAGTTTGAAGGCTGACGCGTCCACTGACTCCCCGGGCCCTGTATCTTCCCAAAGTTCAACTCATGCAAAAACGAACAAAGCGACGCGGTATGTTCCATATTACAACTTACCAACAATCCTGAACACTCAAACAGTACAGCTAAGGAGGCCGGCAGCCGCGGTAGTCCCGGTGACCCCAGCCGATGATAGGGCCTATATCAGGAATCGCCGAAAGCGCGAAGAAGCAGCAACAGCCCCAAGAGGTATGGCCACTGAAAAACTCCTAAATATTCAATACTCACAAGTGTCCGCAGTAGATTGTATATGCGACGAAACAATTGGGACCAAGGAATTACTATGTGAGTCTCGTTGTCCTGAGATACACAAACACTTACCTGTGCCATTTTAGATCACGCTCATGCACATTTCGGCCACCGTGGGCCACCGATACAGGGTGGAGACGAGTTTCTCAAGCATCAGCTCGGGAACCTCATACAGGCTAAGGCATGTCACGAGTGCACTCGTGGGTGATCCGGATCCGCAGCTGTGGGTACCCACACTCATGAGTCAGTTACTCATGAGGATCTGGGTACTCACAAGTTACTTGTGGATTTATGCTCTGCACCAAATTTCAACATTGAGGGGTCGATTTGACACTCCTAAGGGTGCTTATTAATATCGAAAAGAGGCGACAGGGATACCTGTCCCTGATCTTGAGTTATAGGCTGCGCATTCCAGGGGGGGAGGAGGAGAAGGTCATGCTCCGGGGTAAATTCCCCACGGAATTACATGATCATGAGACGCATTTAACACTATTTTACGAGCCGAACACGATGCGAATGACGCGAAAGGGATCAGTGTCCCCGATCTCAAATTATGTTCAATTTGGCAGATTTTTACTCTGTAGCTCAGGATCAAGGTCACCGATCCCTCTCGCTGCATTCGCATCGGATTAAGCTCATAAAATAGTATTTAATGCGTCCCACAATCATGTAATTCCGTGGAGAATTGACTCCAGAGCATAACCTTCTCTCCCTACCCCCTGAAATGTGGACCCTATAACTCCTAATTGGGGCAGGTAACCCTGTTTTCTCTCTCAAACAAGGGTCCACAAGTACCCATGAGTAGATCCGCCAAAGACTCGGATCCATGAGTGTAAATACCCACAAGTATCCCACAGACCTACTCATGAGTACTCATGAGTTACCCGCACTCGTGACATGCCCTAATACAGGCGCGTCGGGAGGATGATGAATATACCTTCTGGGGCCGGCTTTTCCCCCTGTGGTTTGAGCACTTCCCCGAGCATCTCACTGGACGATTCCTTATATCCGACAAGATAACCCTGTACTTGGCCATGAAAATGCGTGAAAAGGTACTATTATATCTAGCATATCATTCCAGATAATACTAATCACGCATACGTACCCAGCTAATTCGCGATGACATGAACTTGATGAACGGTAGCCTGGAAAGTTTCTCTGGGGTCAGGAAAGTCCCCATAGGCCACGATTGGCAGGGCGAGATGGAGTTGGAATGGAAAAATGAGGTAGCAAAGCCGAAAGCGAACAGGACCTTGGAGGAGTGGCTGCCCCGTGAGCTGGAACCAGTTTACAAATATCCAGCCTGGTTGACCAAGTGGCCAAGCGGGGGTCGGGCATATGATAGATCAATTTTACCTGCAAACTACATCACCTGTAATCATAACATTAAGTAGGAATCGCGCGCACGATGATACCGAGGCACGGTCATCGGGCCGTTGTGTCTTTGTCAGTGTGATCACATGGTCACGCTTTGAGCGGACCGAATCTAAGTTTGACCATAGACACATGGGTAAGGACAAGCATCGCAGGGTATACACCCACAAGCCCACGCCCCGGAAAACGATCCCATCCAGCTCCACGCAGACACGAATACATAAGGTGTTCTCTGATGCCCCAGTTATTCAACGCCCAACACAAAACCACGAGCATCGCGACTTAGAGCACCCAGACCCCAGCGATTTTGTGTGGCCTGGTGATGACACTGAACACACGGAAGGCCTTACAAACGACTCTGAGAACCCTCCAGCAGGAGATACTTGCCCGTCGGGTATCCGCGTTAAATTGAAGGCGAAGAGATACGTTAATTCAGTGAGTTCAAATTGTTACCGATTGGAATTGATATTATTAACCTGTGGACAAGGATATACCCCTACTAACATGGAGAGATAAGTACAGGGATAGCTACCTCAACGCGACACTCATCCAAGAAGGCTGTGGTCGATTTGCGCGTAATTGCTCTCAATGTCGCGGTGCCGACCCGAGGTATCGCTGTCGAACGTGCCATGGGGGCCGCATGTTATGCCGTAAATGTGTACTGAAGAAGCATCAGGATGAGCCGCTACATATTATTGAGGTCTTTCATTTCATTTCTCCTTTGCTGGTATTCTCATCGTTTTAATGTTTAAGGAATGGAAAAATGCCTACTTTCAGGCAATTTCTCTTCAAAAGCTTGGAATGCGGTACCAACTTGGCCATCCATCGGGGGACATTTGTCCTCTTGCCAAGCCGGGCCATGTTGATTTTATTGTTATCGCATCCAATGGTATCCACCGCATCAACCTCGATTTCTGTGGGTGCACTCAAGCGCTTACGAATTGTGATCAACTACTTGAGATTGCTTGGTGGCCTGCAACTCCATTAGAACCACAGACGGCAGCCACGATGGACGTTCTCCGCATGTTTCATATCGTAAATCTTCAAGCCCGAACCCCTCCGACAGACTTCTACATTGCACTGGAGCAGATGACTGACGGTTGTGGGCTACAAAAACTTCCTGTGAGTCGTCGATCTGCTTCCGTATAATGTCTTATTTTAGCAATAGGACAGACTCCCCCAATGGATGTTGATGCTCCGCGAGTGGCGCCACATCAAGATGGCCAAGTGTGCTGGCCGTGGGTTTGATGCGGCTGGAATTGAGGCAACCAAACAGGGTGAGCTAGCAATTCCGTGTCGTGCTTGCCCACATCCCGAAATCAATTTGCCCATCGGATGGGAGCACGCGCCCGATAATGTTCGGTACATTAATCCTTTCTAAGTGATTATCTGAGCTACTAAGAGCGTTAACAGCTGGTTATACGCCTTGATCTTGGCACAAGATGCCAACTTCAAGCTTAAAGGGCGCTTACGCTCAAATGATGAAAAGGATCCCCCTCTCGGTTCTGGGTGGGCGACGTTTGTCAATGACGAGGGGTATCAGAAACACCTAGCGCGTTTTTCGACTCAATCAGAAGAGGTTTGTAAATCAGTCGCTTCATTAGCTCCCTCCGCGTGTTGATTTCTGCTGGTACTAGATCAGCCATTGTGTTACGTTTGCCGCCCTGTCAAAGGTGAATTCAAAAGGCTGGAAGGGGCTTAGGGCGACTGGTGTTGGATCTGTGAGTTGCGCACGCCACGAAATGTTCCAACCAAATGGAACTGGGGATTTGCAGAAAGGCGAACGGTACGCTTATCACAACTAAATTGGATCCGATCTTCAACAAACGCTGACGAATAGTGCCACTCCTTAGGTACGCCAATATGGACTTTATCTTTTTGTCCAGTATTGCAAAAATGACCTTACCGATGATCACCATTTCCTATGATATTGCGTGCCAATGGCATAAGAATTTCCTGACTCGGATGAAAGACATGCCACTGAACCTCCAAATACCCCCACACGTTCAACTGCGATATCATGTCCCAAAGTTTCACCTACCCGCCCACACCGAACGGTGCCACGCACCATATTCTTTCAACTATACGAAATGGGTTGGACGGACAGATGGGGAAGGCATTGAGCAAAATTGGTCCTCATTGAACGGTGCTGCACGTTGTGTTGCAATCATGACACCAGGTGGGCGGCAAGACACGCTGGATGATTTTTGCAATTTTAGCAACTGGCGGAAAACGGTTGGCTTGGGTGAGCTGTCTCCTCAAGCTATTTTCCGGGTCTAATTCTTTATAAATAGGCGATACTCTCCTTCGCAAATTGACTCTAGCTATTCCTGAAGCAATTATTCAGCACCGAGCATTCCAAACATTTACAGCCAGTCTGCACGAGGAGCATTCCGATAAACTCACCGAGTGGGAGGATCAAATACAGGCATGGGAGCTCGACAAATCAAAACCGTGTCCATATGAGCTCCCCCGAAACGGTAATTATCTATAACTTTGAGCATACAGATATGATTAACCTTCTGTTTCAGAGGTTACCTTGGCCGACGTCAAGCAGCAATTGGCGGAAGAGGAACACCAAAAAGTTGAGAATGGTGAGGGTTCAACGGCGGAGCTCAGCCCCAGTGGGTTTGTGATCCTGGGCCTTGAAATCGAGGAATACCAGTACGTTGCTTCAAATCGTCCGTTATTCGTGTTGTTTAAATCATAATAGACAATCGCTTCGAGCTGACGCAGCTAAGCAATCCCTTACAAGCGGCCAGACGACATCGCTCCAGACGCACCGTACAGATCTCCTCAAGAAGATAAATAAATATACCCAAGTTCAAACAACTTACATGCCATTTTTGCGCCGACATGTCGATATACGCGACCAGGACAATAATTCATCAAAACCAGAGCTGATCAACATATTCCTGCCCTCGTCCATTCCTACAGAGACTCGGTCGGCCGTTTGCACACACGGGCTGCCAGAAATTGAAGACCGGCTTCGATATGGTCAGGCGACTGAAGCACTTTCTCACTTGCGCCACCAATTGTGGGCTCGCACGGTGGCCAACAAATTTAAGGCCAAGAACGTAGACTCACAGCGCGCTTATACAAGAACACACGAGTTGCAAGACCAAATTGAAAGGAAAATCAACACCCATAGAATCCGATACTGTACCGCTTGGGAGGCATTGGTCTCGCTCCAAGGACTGGGGGGGTGGACTGCAATCCTGCAACCACTCAAGCGCGAAGATATTCGCGGGCTGCACGAACGAGCGATGACAAAAGAGGAGTTAGAAGAACATCAACGAATCCAGGCCATGGCGGATCCCCCAACAGTTGGCGACAGCGCGCCATTCGAAGAGAATATCCCAACTGTGGAATTCGGTCCAGGCCTCAAACTGGGCGAAGGGCGACGAACGTTATCATGGATCTGGTACACCGCCAGTGACGAAGAGTTAAGCAGTAATGCAATCCACGCGAGTGAGTAAAGATCCCTCACCTTGATCATGAAAACAGCTAAACGGATTATAGGTATCCGCGTTGAGTGGGTCAAAGCACGAGCGCGCGCTTATAGGTGGAAGGAAGAGGTTCTCCTACTTGAAGAGGAGATGTGACGTACTCTGACATATTGCTGGTGGAAGGCTTGCTGGTGGGCGACACAAGGCGAACAGAGATGCACAGGAAATGCATATTTGGATGAGGGGCTCAAGGCGTACGCTACACAGCAAGCCGATATTGAACGCCAACGAGCATTCCAGTGGGAGCGGCAGTGGTACGCCGTACAAGCAAGAGCGCAAGCAGTTGTCAATGGAGAGCTTTCAGCCGAGGGTCAGTACTATCCGATCCAAAACCGCCCTTCAATTCCGGAGCTGGTTGTTGAGCTTACCCTCCCTGAGGATAGAGACGATGAATTCGAAGAAATGTAGTACTAGGTTTTAAGGCACTGATCCGAAATGAATTCAAAGGTTGATATTGTGATATGAAGTCAAGTCGAATGAATTATAATGGTACACCACTCCGGTAAACAGGGAAACTTGAGTTATGTAAGATGGAGCTGGGGTGGGGGAATCGTAATGATGGAATAGTAACACGCGGTGCGACCAGGAGAATTGTAATGTAATAATGTGTAACGTCGCCGGGCGAATTGAGATATCGCGGAGGGGAGGGGGTCCGTCGCCGGGCGAATTGAAATGTCGCGGAGGGGAGGGGGTCATAGGGGAAATAATAATGCGCAACATCGCCGGGCGAATTGCAATGTCGCAGAGGAGAGGGGTCACAGGGGTCGAATAATAATGTGCACTGTCCAGGGGAATTCTAATGCGTGTATGGGTGATGCGACCTACAGGAACCATAACGGCACCGGCACGGGGGAACCACAGTGGTTGAATAATAATGCGTGCTGAAGCCGGGGGAATTGCAATGTCGTGGAGGAGCTCTGAGTGTTGAATTGTAATGCACAGCATAGACGGGCATATTACAATGCCGTGGAGGGGAAGCTACAACGGTCAAATCGTGACGCGCAACGTGGGCGAAGAAATTGCAATGTCGCGGAGGGGAGAGGGTCACCAGGAGTCAAATATATATACGATGCCCAGGGGAATTATAATGCGTGTCCGGATCGGTGGCCCACTGGGAACCATAATGGCACCAGCTGCCAGCGTGGGGGAACTCCCAATGGTCGAATAACAACTATGCTGAAGCTGGGGGAATTGCAATATCGCGGGGGGGGAGGAGTGTCGAATAAAAATGTATAACACGGACAGGCAAATTACAACGTCACAGAGGGATGGCTCAGGGGGGCCACAATGATTGAATATTGATGCGCAACGTGACCGGGTGAATTGCAATGTCGTGGGGCCTGGTGAAATTGTAATGGCAAGGCCAGTGCGGAGCACTGCAGCAATTGAATAATAATGTGCAATGAGACCAGGGATTTATGAATGTACAGTGCGTTGGAAGCACGACCGGATGATAATGTGCAGTGAGGAGGAGGAATTATAAATGGGCTGTGCGATTCGCGGGTATTACAATAGCGGCGCCGTGTAGAATACTAATGATAATGCCGCACGAACCGATGGAATTACAATGCGGGCAGTGTTGATGCGGCTGCATTATAACATTATTTTTGGAGAGGTGGCGGAACATTTATTATTCGACCCCGTTATGCGGGCAGTCAACATTATAAAGCGACCTTACTGTCGGTGCGCGGCTGGGGGCGGTTTGGAGGGAATTATAATGTGGACATTATAATTTGTTCGTAGCTTGGAATTCATAGTGGTACATTTTAATGGGGCTGGGAGGAAAAACCGGGGGGAATTATAAATGACCTACAGGGATTGTTGAACCCGGTGCTGCCAAGTTGTATCCATTCGGCATACTGCATATACCACAGCGAATACCTCTCTGAAATATGAGTCTTTTGCATGCTGGGATGATAAGTCATGCAATCTTCCATGTATATATTAAAATCTAGTGCGTATTCGTCTACTACTGCGCACTATGAGTTAGGCGGAGCTGAGTGGTGGGAACAAAATTCCCAAAACGGCAGTGACCACTTTTGCCGGTACACATTTCTGGCAGGCGTTGCCGGTCCCCAGATATAACTTTAAATATAACCTCATGCATCATGCACCATAACCCACGCATCGAGTCTTGACACAATATTTTCGAGGATTTGGCGTCGTGCGTTCAGGAATGGTCAAAACACGGGGCCAACAGAAACAGCTTGGGTGTAGCCGTCGACCCACGTACGCGACGAGGAGTCAGACCCGAGACGTAGGGAGGCGGATTTCTTCGGAGTCTGAGAACGACTCAGATAGCGATCCTGATAATAGCGATACCAGCGGGGGCGAGAGCGGTATCGATGAGGACGGGAGCGACACTAGTGGGGACAAGAGCGATACAAGTAAGGACGAAAGCAGTACTGGCGGGGACGAGAGTGATACTGGTGGGGACAAGAGCGATCTAGTAGGGATGAGAGTAATACCAGCGAAGATGGGAGCAATACCAGTGGGGACGAGAGTAATACCAGTGAGGGCGGGAGCGATGCCAGTGAGGACAAGAGCGGTACAAGTGGGGATGAGAGCGATACCAGTGGAGATGAAAGCGATGATGGTTTGCTTCGCTTTCTCGTGTGCATTGAGATCCTGATTAGCGCAGCGTCAGGCATCATTGCCAAAGGCCGCTCCCTAAAGAGACGCAAGGTAGCGTCCACTATTGGCAAAGCCCTGGGTAAGCGACCTCTGAAAACCTTCAGCCTGCTTCTCTCGATGCCTATGGATATCATCTTTGAGGTCTGTCTATATACATAATGCACCTTCACCCCAGGTCTGATAGCATCATCACGTACAGGTTACCGGCCATTTGACACCGAAGGACCTCATTGCTTTGAGCTGGACGAGCAGGGCGCTCCGTGAAACGCTGCACTCCTCCAACTTCTCTTCTGTCTGGAAGGCCGCGCGTAGCGCCATTAGGGTACCAGACTGTTCCCCTGGATTTTTAGAACCTCAGTGGGCCGTCCTCCTATTTGGACGCCCCGCGTGCCAGCACTGCGGTGCCAAAAATATACATAATGTCGAATTCGGCATCCGCCGTCGGTTGTGTAATAGGTGTAAGAAGGAATAGTAAGTCTCTAACCTCGAATTATCTTGCCCATGCTTCAAGTTATTCGCCAGCCTAATTTCCGCCGTCAAGTTTAAGGAGGAGTATCCCGAATATGAAGCTGTGGTTATGGATATGGTACCATACACGCGGGGTAGGGCCTCACACGGAACTTGATTCCCCATCCTGACCCCTTCGCTAGTTGGAGGCCAGGCACCAGTCCGCGCGTACCGGGGTAAATTCTTCTGGCCGTCTGACATCGAGCGCATCGGATCGGAATGGGCGGTTTTGCGGGGCAAGGTCCGCAGGCGTGTCAAAGGTGCACGGGCAAAGGCCACTGCGTATAAAGAAAAACATATTGACGAGGTTGAGCGCATCGCGCAGGTGTGTATGTGGTTAGCACCGTGGTGCCTCTCTATACCTTATTTCTAGCACGCTAAAGTCTGCGACGAATGGGCGCGTTGTGCCAATGAGGAGTCGCGTAAAGACTTAAAGGAAGGCGTATGACGCGACTTGATGAGTATGTGTTGATGGTGGATACCTGAGTGTTGGCTAACACACTCGCAGGATTCAGGCGCGCCTGCGGCGCTTGGATATGAAGGCCAGGCTCGGGACATCAACTGCGGCGCCTTTTATAGACGAAGCTTCCATAAGGGCACAGAGCTTACTGACGAACGTATGCAACGGCCACTACGGATAATCGTATATATCTAATGCTGTTGTTTCATCCCGCATTAGTGTGGGCGCGTATGCGGCCCAAAGCAGTTGCGCTGTTGAATCACACCGGCGCGCACGCATCGAGTGGGAGCGAGCCAAGTCAAGCTCCAACGCACCAAGAAGCTGGAGCCATTATACCTGGAATATGTGAAGTCTTGGCCCCACTCCAATGGTGCTACTCCCTGATGTCTACGAACTGGCTGAGATTCCTGTGTTCAAAAAGATCGTGGAAGCCAGTGGAGCTTCACCGTATCTTCATCGCACTTTCACACGCCACAGCGAGCTGCCCACCCTAGTCCCAGAATGGATTTCCGCTAAAGGGCAAGAATAACCGCTATGTTAGGGCCTCTACCCGGCGGTCCGTGACCGCTTGATTTGCAACATCAGTGTTTGAGTGTACGAGTGGTGCTTGCTACACAGGCCCGTTTGGGAGTCCGACCGACATAAACTCCCACTCATCTCGTGGGAGGTGATCGCTGCTCACTCTTGCCAGGCGGCAGCCGGTACACTTCATTATATATCTCAACCAAAGTGGGTGTCTCGGATTTGGGCGGAACCGTGGCGGCAGCACTGGTGCGGAGAGCTGCCTCGACCCCGCTTCGGCCTCAATTACGGAGATGGATGCCCTTGATCTGCGCTTCGCCTGTCTAGAATGCCCGCCCTCTTCTGCGGGAAGCTGCCTAAAAGTAGGATATCCCTGGAAATCCGCGGCATGTATTTCCTCCTCGCTCAAGACGTGAATAACCCCAGTACAGGTCGAGCATGGTATGGAAACACAACACAAAAGGTGGCACAAAATGTCCCGAAAGAGGCGACGCGCGTCAAGCAGAACGAGAAGGATGGATCGGAACACCTGCCATCGTGGTCCTGTAGCCATTGCGCCCGCAATCTCAATGACTGGCACAGCAAGGACAGAGTTATCCACATTTGAGCGACATGTATGTGGTGCAGGATGGTATCTGACGCTACTGATCATTTCGTGTAGGCACCAAATCACATCTCCAACAGAACCAGCGGATCTCTTTTGGTACCCCGGGAAATATCGCATCTCCTCGCTCATTCTTGCTTCTACAGAAATTGTTGAACCTAAGTCATAATTGGTTTTATGACCCCTCACACATGCTATTCTTCCCGGCACTCGTGCAAGATTCCATGGGCTCACTAGATGAAGATGAAACATTTGAACTATGAGAATTCTCCTTCTCTCTGGTTTTTGATACATGCGCCTGACGTACGGTGTCCAAAGCGTGTATATTACAGCTTACACACCTACAACTGTACTCTGCTTTGAAGCCCGACTACTGATACTATTCCTTATTATTTGGAGCGTGAATTAGACATGAGAGGGGGGGTAGCAATGAGCGGGAAAAGGTTGTCGTGTGTTATCTATTACACGGGCGCATCGCGTCGACCATGCGTAATCCAACGCGCTCACATTCAACGTTGGTACCGTGCGTATACCGTTACGGTTGGTGACGCAGACCTTTCGTTTTATCAAATATGGCCCAGGTTTATGACTATTGGGTACATCGGATCTGGAGAAGAAGCGTGTTGTACTATAGCATAATATGACGTGATCCGACGTGTATGTACTGATGCTCAACCACCCCATCCGCAGAATCTCGGCAGACCTTCTCGCGTTGAAATGGAAACTCAGGGCCTCAACCAGCCCGGCATAATTCTAGAAAAGCAAAGCTGAACCGCTCAACGCTCAATACTTGCGCCCATCCCCTGCTTCGGCCAAAATTATTGAGCATAGTTGCTCTCAGATGTGGTATAATATTTTAGTGGGCACATTATCATATCTGCGAGGTCCTGTAATGTCCCACAACCTCCATTATAATCTACATACAAATGTTCTACCCTGACTTGTCATGTTGTGGTGCCAGATAAGATAAATTGTCCAAGACATGGTGTCCGAGCATAAATAAAGCTGTCCATACATTCACACTTTTACACTCTGCTTGGGAACCCCGATTGGTCCTGTCGCTTTGCTTCCGAGTAAATGAGGAGAGCAGAAGAAATACTTCGTCCTCAGCGAGGCCGTTTTCTTCAGGTGCAGAAAGGCGGGATCCGGTTTTCTGAAGAGGTGAGGCCGAAAGGAACGGTGAATCGTGCTGCGACCTTTCGACTATTCTTCAGCGACACCTATGGTATGGGTAGCGATAAGACACTGTTGAGCGGGGCACACGAATAGCCACACCTTCCATTGAGCGTGCTCGTATGCAACCTCATATTCTTTTCGAGTCGCCGACCATTTCCAATGTCGTGGACTGCCGCCAATCAAACAGCAATCAAAAAATCACGGAAGCTAAACGCACCCCGAGAACATGCCTCCCGCTTTTGTCTTAATCTCAGAGAACGATCTGCGCTGCCCCCGAATCTCGAACATCCGCTCTCTCCAGTGAATTATGCCGGCAATGCGAGAGTCGCCTGGGATAGGGTTCTCATCCTTGAGGATAGTGTATTTCCGCCCCCAGAGATTGAACGATGTCACGACGGAATATAGCACGGAGTTATCATGGGTCACTCGGATCTGTGCGTTCAGAATATTGGTCTCGTTATCGAAAATGGCCTCCATGAGTGTCGTGTGCTGGGGGTTGGGTTCAACGAGGCGGACGTAAGATACACGTCACAGTGAGCTTCGGAAGTAGGCTGATAAGCTACCATCTTTCAAATAGGCTAGGAGGTGGCTGACCGGATCAATCCCATGTTTTCCATGGATCTAGAACTGCACGTGAGTTTGGAGGCGTACACGCCGCCTGAGGTTTCCAGAGACTGATCCAATAAGACCAGAGCAACCCATGTTATATCTTTGGTGATGATCATGCGGCAAGACATGGGAGCATCTGACCCAAAGTACGGGACTATTTTGGGAGTCATCATTTTGGGGGTATGATTGGTAGGTCTATATTGTCCCAGGACATAAATCAAATGTTTCACAGATCCATTTGTTCAAGGACGGCTAGGAGGTTCCGTTGTGGGGACGCGGCTAATAAGGTTTAGTCCCGATGAGGGGTCTGAAACTCAAGATCAATAACCCCCAGAGCAATTACGAACAAATAACGACTTTGGACTGGCTGAAGCCGTTCAAAAACCGTTTGCGGGCGGGAAATGCTTATTCGGATAACCCAGAAAGAAATAGTAGCGAAGCAGTTACAATCCCACAGATGATTTTTGGACATGGCAATTTCACATCACTCGGTTCCCCTGTGGGTACATACCATACCATTGGTGGCATTCTATTTTTACCAACTTAGGCCCAGCCTTCACCCAATTCGCTTCACCTACCTACACCTCCTATTCTAACCAAATTTCTCTAGGATTACGCTTCCATGTTGAATATCAACCTACCCGGCTCCCATCCCTGGAGCTTAGAGGCTAAAGTTCTGTTTTACTTCTTTAAGCCTACCATTGTGTTCAGATCCCCCGAATGGACATATCTCCACCAGGGCCATGGTTCCAACCGGCTGCCGTTAAGCACTCCAAGCAGACTCCGAGGGGGCCGAATGTCAAAAACATATTGCCCCGGTTGCTCTAGTTGCTTGCAACATTCTTCATCGCTGCTCAGCTCTTATTGTTTCGCCTCCCCGATGTCCCACAGGCAGTCCTTTGAAAATCTCATCATATCTGTTGCTGTATTGAGATTCAATTGGTCACCCTCGGCGAGCGAATTGAGCTTTTATGGCCCACAGTTTCAAATATTCTCAGTATGCGATGGGTTCCAGATAGCCTTACTTGATACTTGAATTTGCTCCATGGAAGGGGGAGATGTATGTGGTATAAGATATAAGAGCCTGAGGCCATGCCGAAGAATATAAATATAACACATCAGCAACAGCGGAATTAAATATGAAATAAGCATAGGAAGGCTTGAAAGCTTAACGCCGTTCACTAATGCCTCCTTCCTCTCGAAGCTGAGGGCCGCGCCTACAACCGGATCCAGGGACTGGAATTCGGCGAGAGCTGACTCGACTCCGGAAATCTGGGTGTTATTTCGCAGGAAAAATGTTTCGGCCGGCTGCGAAAATACATTCTAAGTCAGCGGCGCGAAATATTCGAACAGGACATCATACATTACAAGGCCGACAGTTTCCACCTCCGTACTCGGCACTTGCGGTTGGCCGCTGGGGTCGACGGGAAGGGATATAACGACAGACCAAAGGGTCATCGCCGCATTGATAAAAAGAGTGTTTGTGGCGACATGGCGCCCGACGCAAATCCTGGAGTTGCTATTTTAGAAACTGGGGGAAGCTCACCGCGAAAACTCTCACCGATTGCCGAACCCAAACGAAACATGACTATCCTTAGTGTCGGCCGGCCCTGGACGAAGCCCGAGGCGCTCATCCAGATGCCTTGATGGGTTGAAGAGATCGGCATCAGGCCCATGCGCATCTTCATCCAGGTTTATGGATCTATGCGATTCAATTATGATGCTGGAGGAGGAAAAGCTAAACGCACAGAATATTAGGGAAACAGAGCGTTCCCGCGGGGATAAAGAAACCATCGTAAACATCATCCTGTGTATGCGTTAATTGGATTTCCAACGCAACTCAAGCGTGCGCGCGTTCACCTTGCAGGATTGATGAGGTAAACCCATTGGGGCGGCAGGTCTTAGTCGAAGTACTTCCCTGATAATTGCGCAGATATATGGGAGGTTCTCATAATCGGCAAAGGTAGGTGGTTGAGAGCGCCCAACGACACGATCCAGTTCTGCGTGTGCCTTAGACTGAACCTCGGGATGTTGGGAAATCAAATAAATGAACCAGGCAAGAGTTGCATTTGTCTGGGCCAAAGGGTCACCAATCTGCCAGTTGCGCAAATCGCAGGTACTCACGGTGTCAAATCCAGCCGCACTATGATGTCATTAGCAAGTGGGTTATCCCCATTTGAAAAGGACATACTACATCGTTCCAGCGAGATACGCAGCCTGATTTCTCGGAAGCTGATGACTGTCCTGCGCGGATAATAACGTAGCAGCGAAAGAAATCGCTTCCTCCCCAGATTCCTATCGTGTACCATCAGCACCACCAGGAAACGCTGAAGAACCTAGCCCACCATGCGGCGCTCAGTGCCTTCATAAAGATCAGTGAACGTTTTTAGATCTTCCACGAAATATGATTCAGCACGTCGCTTCCAGCCCGCAATCCAGCTAGGAAGGTACTTCATCCAAGTTATCTGTTCGACCAAATGGGCACCAGGGCTGGCGGCATGAGTGATTCTTAGAACACAAGTGTTGAGACGCTTAATCAGAGGGTCTTCAGGGGACAGCATCGGGGGTAGGTCGTAAATCATGGATGTGATGGTTGAGGCGACGGTCCTTGAGAGATCGTTAGTTTACCAACGGGAATGGTATCTTATTGAGTTCGTACCGGCGAGTATGCAATATCCATGACTCCGGATCTTCCAACAAGCCTTGGACGAAAAGAATGCTTCCCGGTGTTGGATTGCGTGGAATTTTTCAACCGAAGTCTGTCTCAACGCGACATGAGCTGCCTTGCGCACGGACTTCCAGCTGTGGGGGATATTAGAGAATGAACCGAATCTACCGGCTGGATCTACCACGCACTGGTCGCCATAGCGCAAAAATGGAAGGCTGAGTCCTCCTGTCATTATCTCTGCTGCCACGATGTTTCGGGGCCTGTCCGAGTAGATTGCTGCTCGTCTCTCCAATAAGTCGGCAGCAGCTTTAGGAGTATTCAATATTATGACAGGTTGGCCTGCTAGAGAAATGTATGTGATGGGACCTATGTCCCAAAGTTAAGCGCCGTGAGCCCAGTCATCCATAAAAACATAAAACGAACCATATATCTTCTTCCAGCTATGAAAAACATCCCAAGGCTCCGCCGTAAGTTGAAGTAGGTTGCCAATGAGCGGTAGCCCTCGGGGACCGGGGGGGTATTTCACTCGGCGCCGAAACAAGGGAGTTACGAGGACTGCCGATGCAGAGAGGGCAGCAATAGCCAAGATGATGGACGAGCTCTGCATTGGCGGCCTGAGAGCTGTTGCACAGTCGACTTGAGTGTCTTTCAGGAGGAGGTATTCCAATGAGGCGCTCCATTTAGTTGATACACTGGCGCCCAGGCCTAGACAACAGGGCAAAGAGCAACGGGCCCGTGCGGCCGTCTTGACATGAACCAGGGCTACCTAGGCTTGATCGACGATGCCGTTCCTGGTGTCTGAGTCTACCAAAAAAAGGTCCGGAAGAAGGGTGGTGTATGTAGATGCCGTCAATTGTAAGATGTCCCGGTCACGAATTGACAGTATCAAGTGGTTGGAGCGGGAAGTGTGGGATTTGATGGGAGGGAGGAATCAGAAGCGGGACCGGCGCTGATGGCCGCCCTGGATGTCAGCCGGCAAATCAATTAGGGATTACGTAATTCTGACACGTCGCGCCCGCCGAATAATTTGATCATGGACGGCTGGGACAATATTGTGGGGCCTGGAGCTCGAGGTCAATGACCCCCAAGGCAATTACAAACAAAGAGCGACTTCAACATGGCCGCTAACCACATTTAGGGGGCGGGAAATACCAATCTAAGACATCCCAGGAAGTAATGGGTAGTTTCAATCTCACAGACGACGCCTACACGGCAATTTCACACCACTCGGCTCCCTCCATCTACATCTTCGATGCTTCCTTGGGACGCCCGCCTTCCATCTCTTGCTTTAATCCTACTTGGGTTCAGATACCCCGAACGGATCTATCTCCATCAGCACTGTGGCGGTGGTTCCGGCCTTGCCTGATGGCTGCCGTTATCAGCATTCCAAGGACCAAATACCGAAAACATGTTACCCCAGTTGCTCTAATTGCCTCAAATTTTTGTAACAGTGGTTCTTCATTACCCCACGCTCGCCGCTCGATTTTCATTTTCATACCCCCCTTGTTTTGTCTCGCTGACGGCCCACATTTTCAAATCTTCTGGCGCGCGAGTAGGCTCCGAATACTATAGCCTATATCAAGAGATGTGTATGCCATAAGATACAAGAGTCTGAGGTCGCGCTGAGGAATATAAATACAATACATAAGCCCGCCAGCAACAATAGAGTTAAATACGAAATAAGCTCAGGAGGTTGAGGCCTTAGAATGCCTTCATACCACCCTCTCTCAAAACTTAAAGGCCGCGCCCACAATGGATCCAGGATTGAACTTCGGCGAGAGCTGATCAGCCCCGGAAACCGAGGTGCTACCTCGCAGGGGAAGGGCTTCGGCCGGCTGCTTAGTGGATTTGAGTCAGTGACGCGAATCCCCGAACGGAGACCATACATTATGACGCCGACAGTTTCGACCTCCGTACTCGGCATGCGTGGCTGACCGCTGGGGTCAGTGGGAAGGGATATAACGAAGACCAAAGGGTCATCGCCGCATTGATAAAAAGAGTGTTCGTAGCAACATGATGCCCGACGCAAACCCTGAGTTTGCTATTTTAGAGACTAGGAGAAGCGCATCACGAAAACTCGCACCGCTTGCCGAACCCAAATGAAACGTGGCTATCCCTGGTGTCGGCTGGCCCCGGGCGAAGCTCAAGGCGCTCATCTAGGTGTCGTGATGGGTTGAAGAGATCGGCATCGAGCCCATATGCTTCTTCATCTCGGTTTATAGATCTGTAGGATTTAATTATTGCGCTTGGGAAGGAAACGCCGGACGCACAGAATATTAGGGAAACAGAGTGTTCCCGCAGGAATAAAAAAACCATCGTAAACATCGTCCTGTGTATGTCAGCTGGATTTCCAATGTAACTCAACCGTATGTGCGCTCACCTTGCAAGATTGATGGGGCAAACCAAGTGGGGCGGCAGGTCTTAGTCGAAGTACTTCCCTAACGATTGCGCAGATATATGGGAGGTTCTCATAATCGTCAAAAGTGGGTGGTCGTGAACGCCCAACGACACGATCCAATTCTTCGTGTGCTTTGGACTGAACCTCGGGATGTTGGGCAATCAGATAAATAAACCAGGAGAGAGATGCGCTTGTCTGGGCCAACGGGTTACCCAACTGCGATTTGTCTTGTCAAGGTCGTAAATTGCAAGTACTCACGGTGTCAAATCCAGTTGCACTATGATGCTGTTAGCAAAGCTCTAGGATTACCCCTATCTGAAATACGTACTACATCGTTCCAGCGAGATACGCAGCTTGGGTTTTTGAAAGCCGATGGTTATCCTGCGTGGACAATAACGTAGCAGCAAAAGAGGTCGCTTCCTCCCCAGATTCCTGTTGCATCATCGTAGTGTCATCAGGAAATACTCAAGAACCTGGCTCACCATGCGACGTTCAGTGCCCTCATAAAGATCAGTGAACATTTTTAAATCTTCCTTGAAATATGATTCAGCACGTCGCTTCCAGCCCGCAATCCAGCTAGGCAGGTACTTCATCCAAGTTATATGTTCAACAAAGTGGGAACCGGGACTGGCGGCATGAGTGATTCTTAGAACACAAGTGTTGAGACGCTTAATTAAGGGGTCTTCGGGGGACATCATCGGGGGTAAATCATAAATCATGGATGTGATGGTTGATGCGACGGTTCTTGAGAGATTGTTAACATGGCGACTGGAATGATATGTTATTGAGCTCGTACCGGTGGGTATGCGATATCCATTGTTCCGGATTTTTCAACAAGCCCTGGATGAAAAGAATTGCCTCCCGATGCTGGATCGTGTGGAATTTCTCAACCGAAGTCTGTCTCAACGCAATATGAGCTGCCTTGCGCACGGACTTCCACCTATAGAAAGGAATTCAGGGAAAGCAACGCGGTATATTAGCCGAACCTAGCACGCACTGGTCGCCATGATGCAAAAATGGCAGGCTGAGGCCTCCTGTCATTATCTCTGCTGCCACGATGTTTCGGGGTCTGTCCGAGTAGATTGCTGCTCGCCTCTCCAAGAGGTCGGCAGCGGCCTTGGGAGTATTCAATATTATCACAGGCTGGCCTGCGAGAGAAATGTATGTGATGGGGCCTGCGCCCCAGAGTTAAACATCCTGAGCTTAACCATCCACAGAAACGAACCATAGATTTTCTTCCACTCGTGAAAAACGTTCCATGGCTCCGTCGTGAGTTGTAATAAATTACCAATGAGCGGGAGTCCTCTTGGGCCACGGGGATACTTCGCTCGACGCCGAAACAGGGGAATTGCAATGATCGATACAGAGAGGAGAACGATACTAGCCAATATCGACGAGCTCTGCATTGGCGGCCTGAAGATTATTGCACACAACCTGAGTGTCTTTTAGCAGGAGGTGTTGACAGGAGGGCGGTTCATTCAATTAATATATTGGACACCCGCCTAGGAAATGAAACAACAACGGGCCCATGGCGTTCTGACATGAATCAGGCTAGAAGCGAGCCAGGTCAACACGCCGTTCCTGGTGGTCATTCTCAAAATGGGACGTGTGTATGGAGGCCGGGAAGGGTAATTTGTAATTCCCTGCTTGAAGCGCGAGTAAAACATGAGCCAATGATTGTTTCAGGCATTCAAGGTAGTAGCGCTTGAGATGGCCCCCGGGGTCTCAGGTACCAAAAACCTCCTGGAAGGTCTGGAAGAATGGTGAACTTAGATACCGTCGATTGCGAGATGTCACCGGTTACCAGCTGACAATGTCAATGGTTGTGTTGGGGATTGTGGGATTCGATGAGCGGAAGGAATCAGAAGCGGGACCGGCGCTAGCTGACGGCGGCCCTGAAAGTCAACCAGCCACCAATTTAAAAATTACGTAATTCCGGAATGTCGCGCCCTCCAGGGGAAAACCTTTCATTATTGTGGCGTCCAGTGTCCAGGTCGTGTCTCAGAGAATGTATTCAACACTATTTCTGGGCAACTGGTCTACATACAACACATTTTTTCTGCGTGCTCCATTTCAGCTACAAGCCTGCAACCACCCCCAAACGTGTTCTACCTGGTTCAAGAATCAAGACCAAATAATCGTCGTGCCTCGACACCATTGACGTCGCTAGCGTTAGCGCGGCCTGTGAATTTTGATTCACCTTCTCCACCAGGAAAGTCTCTGAAGGGCGAAGGGCAGCCATGAGTATCCGGTGATGTGTCAATCAAATGTATTCAAATAGCTCACGGAGCAGGGAGGCCAGCCAGGAAGTTGTCGCGTTGGTCATGGAGGTATTCGGCACTGTTGACATTACGTATGTCGGTCAATACCGTCGAATCTCATGGATTCGGCCTGATGCGAAATAACACGCAGCCTGTAGCACTCACTTGCGGCCTGTTAGGGGAACTGCAGGGATGTAAAGCACAGAAGAGTCCCCGCGGCCGCGGTGCTGGCTTTCGACCGCATGGACAAGATCGCAGTGCCCTAATACCACCGTTATATCCAGGTCGCAGCCAGGGGGAAATAGACGTACAATAGACCTGGTCGCCAGGTTCCACGCGGGGAATCGAAACCATACTCTTATCTAGAACAAGGTGAGGATGTGTATTTGGGTTCAGCTCTTGCGTTTTTCCCATGCTACTACCAGGGAACGAGGGCCCGTCAAGGTCGACTTCCCAATCCTTGAAATCGAGCGAAGTTGAGGTGGGAGATTTTGGGCGGAAGAAGGGCCGGAGCATGATGTACGCCGAGGCGAGTGAGAGCATTGGAAGCACGCGGAGAGTACCTTCACCTGGACCCGTGCTCGACATAGACGTCCACCCTTGCCAGGGGCGGAAGATGGAACATTGGTTGCTGGGTGAGTATTGCAATATTGAGTATTGACGACTCAGGAGCTGAAGAAAATAGGATACCCACGAGGCATGATACAGATCCTGTTTGGCGTCAATCCTGGGTGTCGCATCGAATGGATCATGGTTTCTCCATGCCGTACCGCCCTGGAATATTTTCGAAAAGCAGGTCCTGTAGCCTGGGTCCTCCCATCTCTCTACAGAGCCGCCATCAATATGGGGCCCTAGCGTAAATTTAGCGTCTCCAGGTTGGCGGATGCGTAATCTGTCAAAGTATGAGATCGGGGTATCAAGTTGAACTGGCGTATTTGGATCCGAAGTGTGCCACAAGGAGAGCAGGAACCGTTGAGTGTTGACTATGGATGGGTGAGTACGCGCGCTAATTTGGCTCCTGGAGTTGTAGATTTCGAAGACCTGAATATTGTCAGAGGGAAATCCTGGATGTTCGCGAATCAGGACGGGTGTTTTGACGTGAGTAAGGCACCATTTCATACCCTTTACGCGTCCGGCGTTAGCAGCTGCATAATCTCTGATCGACTGTTTCCATTCCAGGGCTACCTACAGACTATTTTGGAGCTAACTGAAAGGGTAAACCTGGACCGCAACCTACCTCCTTCGGGACAGCCCCTTTCACGATTACTACACCTGTCTTTTTTATCTCGCTCATCTGATGTTCCTTCAAGCCCTTGCATATCTCAGCATACTCAACCTGCGGGACCATCTACGAGATGATTATCAAAAACGGACGCTTTCAACTGGCTCATGGTAAGAAACCTTATGCCCACGCGCAGAGATAACGGCGACCTCTCGTTCAAGCTCGCCAAGGACTTCCCTCCATGAATCGATTAATCCATCTCTCCATAACTCCTGCTTCAACTTTGCAAATCGCTCAGGAAGCACGCTATGTGACTCCCCAGTGAGTGAGGTGAAGATTGAAGATATAGACCCTTCTTCCTTGGGTTTCCGACCACCGGTAACAGCGGTCGCTAGTTTGCGGGTCGAACCGATCCGTGCGACCCTGATGTTGCGGGCCAACAGGCTGGAACAGAGCGTAGAGGGGGGAGAAAGCATGGTATGGTACAATTTTGGAGCACAGTCGCGCTTTATTTATACCGCAACATAGATTAAATACACGGGCGTCAAGGTTTCTCCGAGAATACGCCGGTGGCTTGGAGCTCGGAGGTAATGTTATCCTGACTCACCATACAGAATAGAGTATCACACACCGTCGCTGATTTGACGTGGGAGGCGGGCGTTAACTTCGCTAAGCGCCAAACCTCAATGTGACCACAAGATGCCTTGGGGTGCCGGATGGGGAAGTGGGGCACCTTGAGGCTAGCCTCAGGTTTTGAAGTACCTCACCTCACGGCAACACTACTCCTTCACCTATCCCGTTTGCCACCCAAAACTACAGATTAGAGGGTCCTCCAAGCAATACCTCGTATGCCTGAAGTTACATCAGACTCCCATCGCCCAAGAAAACGTTCCGCGAATGGACATTCGGAGTGGAGTGGGCCCCGTTGTGACTTGAATATTCAGCCCCACGATGATTCCAGTGGTTGGTGGCCAGTAATTTATCTTGGCGATCCACATAGCTGAAATAAGCGCTGAAGGAGCTGGGTTTACTGGAAGATGTGATGATAAACGCAAGGGTGTTCAGACAAGGCGGAGGGGGCGCTTGGACATCTTTCTCTCGATGCCGCTCGATGTAGTTTTTGAGGTGATTCCCAAACATGTAAACAGTGACCAGGCTAACCTTTATGGAACACCTGCGTTCAGATTCTTGGTTTCCTGCATCCCAGGGATCTGGTTGCTTTGACACGCACTAGTAGAATGATCCGTCAAATTATCTATCCACAAGGCTCAATTTGGAGGCGGTCGAGGATGGCCAATGAAATTCCCGACTGCTACCCGGGAGTATCAGAAGCTCGCTGGGCATTTATTCTATTTGGCGGAAACCACTGTCACTGCTGTGGTGTTAGAAATGTGCACAAAGTCGATTTCGGCCTGTGTCGCCGCGTGTGTGCGAAATGTAATCGCAAGAAGTACGTTCTTTTTATACACCCATCTTCACCCGTTTTTAATGATGGTAATTGGTTAGCGTCGTAAATGCCACTGAGTTTTGTAACATGTTCCCACAAGTGGACAACCTGGTTCTGAGCCTGATTCCGCAGACGGGTACGAGTCTAAACCTTGCTCTGATTTGACGTCTCTAAAATCGGCTCGCTTAGCCTCCCTTGCCAAATCCTGGAAGAATGGCTTTTGGAAAGCTGATATCCAACGTGTTGCTGAGGAGTGGCGCGCGCATCAACAAAACATCCAATTAGGTACAGACAACGCCGAGGAGGAATATGGTCTATACCTAGAGCAGCGCATAAAAGAGGTTGATCGTATTACCCAGGTTGTATGTTTCACATCTGTGATTCTTAATTGTGCTTATACCTTCCAGCATGGTAGGGTGTGTATAGAGTGGGCCACTAGCTGTGCTATCAAGAGGACGGTCGAGCTATTTAAGGCCAGGGGGAAAGGACGCGAGGCGTAAGTGGAACCCCCTTTGTATCCTCGAAACATTCGAAACATTTCCAGTATCCGGGAAGGACTTATTGCGTTGGGATTCGAACGCCGAGATATTGATTTCGTCATATACTTGCCCATCGCGCGAGTGTCTTTGCCCCTGACCGCTGCTGGTGGGTGCCTTGTTCCAGAAGGCACACGGTTATTTACAGCCAAAACTCTAGCTTTGGCTCGGATCCAATCGCGGCTTGTGCCCTTGGTTGAGGCGAAACGAGACGCTCGAATCGCGCGCGAGAGTGCGTACGCCCAGCAGACACGGATCGCACAGGAGAGGGAATGCATTCAGCAGATACGCGCCTCAACTTTTCGGGAGTTTTATTCGGCCTACCTCTTCCAGCTACTCCCATTAGACTTTTGGGCGCCGGCACATCTCCCCACCGTCGATGATCTTCTCAAGACAGCTCCTTTCAAGAACATTGTGGAAAGCGACTTGAGTGTCGTTGTTGACTCATCAAGTTTTGTGGCGGCAATAGATGATCTACGACTTCCACAATTGATTGCCGGGTGGCAAAATTCTAGAACTTGGATCCAATCGCGACCTGTGCCCTTGGTTAAGACGCAGCAAGACGCTCCAATCGCTCCGGAGGACGCGGACATCCGGGAGATACGCACTTCGATATTTCGGGAGTTTTATGCGGCGTACCTGTTCCAACTTCTCCCATTGGAGTTTTGGGCCCCTGCGCACCTCCCCACCGTCGATGATCTCCTCGAGCTGATTCCTTTCAAGAGCATTGTGGAAAGCGACCCAAACGTTGCTGTCGATTCGTCGAGTTTTACGGAGGCGATAGATGATCTACAACTCCCACAGTTGATTGCTGAGTGGCAAAATTCCCAATGTCGACCAGCATCGGATTTACTTGCAATCTGAGATGAACTTACCTACTTACCCAAAACCAATCCCGCAGCCTTATTCATCTGCTATAAGAATAATCTTTTGCTATAAGCCACTTTGCTAAAAGCACCGAGCATCCCAGCGTATTAGGTGGGTCTGTAGGTATGGTACGAAAGGAAAATGTGGGCGTGTTTGAGCGGGGGGATCTGGTAGGTGGAAGAAAATGGGCATGCACGGGATGCCGATCGGGAGACTCGGAGAGTGTACAGAAGATGAATGCGCGAGCACCGCACGAAAGGGGGGCGATGTTTACCAGTGTGGCAAGAGGGGTTTATAACGTCATGAAAGATGAGCGCGGGCACCGCACCATGGAAGTGAATTAGGTGTACGGGCACGATCGGATGCGAGCGGGAGATTTGGGTGGGTCCACGGATGCCACATGAGCACGGTTCGCGAGGACGCATGGAGCGGAAGGTACTACTTATGTACTGTAGCGATCTGTATGTCGATGCAACTATATAGTATACACATACTATGTGGCCGAAAAGGTTGTCTAAACATTCAAGAAATCTGACGCGTAACGCCGCCAGTGTCGAAAATGCTCACAATATTTTGGTCCCCACTGGTGGGCATACAAAACATGTATTGTGGCCACTGTTACGCTTCAGCAAGTTTTTTCAGGTCAAGAAAGGCAAAGGGATCACCCAAGCAATTCAACCTCGCCTATTTCAGGCAACATTCAATTGTGGCTGCCATGGAGCGAACTGTAACACGTATGGCCTTAGTCTTTAACTTCAGATCTCAGGTTGCATCCATGCACACCGCTGCAGTCGGCCAGAACGGGGGTGAGAAAGCAGAATGTACGTAACATATAGCCTCACTTCCTTTATATCAGATGCTCAGCGTCAAGGCTTCTCTGCCAAGGCTGTGCCACCTGGCAATTAGACGCCCGTAGGTGAGGTTCTCCCTCACTTCCATTTGCCACCCAAGCGCACGGACTAAAGGCTCTCTGAGTGATTCCACATATGTCCGAGGTTATCCAGGCTGGCGCATCAGACTCCTATCGTCCAAGGAAACGTTCCAGAATCGGTCGCCCGACGTGGCAGCCCTGTGGCCGTGACTTGGATGTTCAGCCATGCAGTGATTCCAGCGGTTGGTGGTCAGTATCTCACTACAAAGATCCGCATGGCTGAAATGGACACTGAAGGAACCAAGTCTGCCGAATATGATGATGAAATCAATGTTATTCGTACGATAGAGAGGGGGCGCTTGGACCTCTTTCTCTCGATGCCGCTCGATGTAGTTTTTGAGGTAACTCCTAAACATACAATGACCTTCATGAACCATGAAACATCTGCACCTAGATTCTTGGTTTCTTGCATCCCAGGGATCTGATTGCTTTTACACGCACCAATAAAATGTTCCGCCAAACAGTCCATCCAAGAGGTTCGATTTGGAAGCGGTCGAGGATAGTCAATCGAATTCCCGACTGTTACCCAGGAGTATCCGAAGCTCGCTGGGCTTTTATTCTATTTGGTGGAAATAGATGCCACAATTGTGGTGTCAGAAATGTGCGCAAGTTCGACTTCGGCCTATGTCGCCGTGTGTGTGCGATATGCAACCGTAGGAAGTACGTCCTTTTCTCAGGCGCATATACACTTATTGTTGATTCCATACAATTCATTAGTGTCATCGATGCAACCGAGTTCAAGGACATGTTCCCACAAGTGGATGAACTGGTCTTGAGTCTGATTCCGCAGACAAATCCGGGTCCAAGCCCCTACTTCGACTTAACCTCTCTAAAACTAACCCGTCCAGTCTCCTACACTAAATCCTCGAAGAAGGGCTTTTGGAAAGAGGATATCCAGCGCGTAGTCGAGGAATGGCGCATGCATCAACAAAGCATTCAACTAGGTGCAGGTGCCGCCGAAGAGGAGTATACTCTATATCTAGGGCAACGTATGAGGGATGTTGAGCATATTACCCAGGTTGCATGCTTCGTGCCTGTGATTCTAAGCTACGCTGATACCTTCTAGCATGCCGGGGTGTGTATAAAGTGGGCCATTGGCTGCGTTCACGAGCGAAACCGTGAGCTAAATGAAACCAAGTGGAAAAGATGCCAGGAGTGAGTAGAGTTTCTCTTCTGCATCATATCCGTAACATGGTATTTCTAGCATTCGAGAAGGACTTATTGCGTTGGGATTCGAATGCCGAGATACTTATTTTGCCATGCGGTTGCCAATTGCAAAAATACCCACGCCCCTAACCCCCGCTGGTAGGTGCCTTGGTATGCAAGGAGTGTAATCACTCACGACCAAGATTATAGCTTGGGCTCAGATCCAATCGCAACTTGTACCCTTGGTTGAGGTGCAGCGAGACGCGCGAATCACGCGAGAGACCGCGAACATCCAGCGGATACAAGTCTCGTGCACGGCTGAGGGCGTCCGGGGAATAAAAACTGCGGACTTCAGGAGATACGAACCCCACGCGCGGGTACGAACATCCGGGAGATACGCACTGCCATTTTTCAGAAGTCTTATGCGGCATACTTGTTCCGACTTCTCCCATTGGAGTTTTGGGCCCCCGCTCACCTCCCCACCGTCGACGACCTCATCGAATTGGATCCTTTTAAGAGTATCATAGAAAGTGACTCGAGCGTTGTTGTTGATTCATCGAGTTTCACGGCGGCGATAGAGGATTTACGACTCCCAGAATTAATTGTCGAGTGGCAAAATTCTACTAATCATGATGTTGACCAGGCGCACGTTTACTTACAACCCGAGGTCAACTTGTCTATCTGAAACCATCCTACGGCCTTCTTTACCCACCATAAGATCTTCCAACATGTTTAGCTCAATATTGGGAATTTATGTATTCTACCTAACACATTGAATGGCACCGAATGAAGAAGTGGGGTACCTTAATGCGAGCCTCGGGTCTTGAAGTACGTCACCTCACGGCGACGCTACTCCTCCGCTTGTCTCGTTTACCACCCAAGGCTACGGGTTAGGGGGTTTCCAAAGCAATGTGTCGCATAACTAAAGCGACACCAGACTCCCATCGCCCAAGCAAACATTTCATGAGTAGCCATTCGGGGTGGGGTGGGCCCCGTCGTGGCTAATTGGCCCCACGACGATCTCAGTGGTTGGTGGTATCAGTATCGGTGTTTTCAACCGAGGTAGTGGTGGCTGCGGTGCACCGTTCGTCCGCGGCTGGAATATCTGCCCGCGAGGGGGTTTCAAGAAAGGGAAGCGGTACTACACCAACGGTTAATAATACATACCTATCAATCAAGAGGGCACAAGCATGAAGGAAGTTCCCAAAATATTTGATACTCAGCTCCAACAATCGCCTCCAGCTTAGAGCCAAATCTTCCACTCCAGTACAAGGCATGGCGCTAAGGGAAAATGTGGGCAAGCGGAAGCGGAGGTGCCGCATGCGAGGTAGGAATGGGATAGAGTCGGAGCGTGGATTTTGTATGCGTGATGCAGGCAGGGGACCTGGATGCTGTCGAATAAAAACATAAAGCAAAATACTCACAAAACTTTGGTCTCCATGGACACACCAACGGGTATTAGAACGAACGCTCCAGCGAATTTTTTCCACGTCAAGAAAGGCAAGAAACCACTCAATAATCTAACGTTGCCTATTTCGGCAACGTTTGTGCTGTGGAGCAACCGCGGCAAGGGTGCATCCATATACACTATACCACAGCAAGCCAGAACGGAGCGTATGGGAGGGAAAAAGTATAACGTGCGTGGCGTCTTTTAATGTGGTCTCACTTCCTTTATATCCATCATGATCAATGCATCTGCATCAAGGCTTCTCCGCTGAGGCTGTGTCACACTGGTAATTAGACGCCCGTGCCAGGCGAGGTCCATCACTTACCTTTGCCGCTCAAGGGTGCGGGCTAAAGGGCTCTCCAGGAAGTTCCACATATGTCCGAAGCTACTCATTCTAGTAAATCAGACTCTTATCGTCCAAGGAAACATTTTAGAAGCGGCCAGTTCAAGTCCTGCCACTGTGACTTGGATCTTCAGCGCCACAATGACTTTGGTGGTTGGTAGTCGGTATCTCACCCCAACGATTCACATAGCTGAATTAGGCATTGAAGGAACCGAGTCTGCTGAATACGATGATGAAAGCATGGTTGCTAGTACGATGTGGGGGGACTTTTGGACATGTTTCCCTCAATGCCGCTCGATGTGGTTTTTGAGGTAACTCTCGAATACGTCAACAATATGACCTTCACGAAACACCTGCACCCAGATTCTTAGTTTCCTGCATCCCAGCGATCTGATTGCTTTGACACACACTAATAAAATGTTTCGCCGAACAGTCCACCCACAAGGTTCAGTTTGGAGGCAGTCGAGGATAGCCCATCAAGTTCCCGACTGTTACCCAGGAGTATCAGAGGCTCGCTGGGCCTTTCTTCTATTTGGTGGAAACCACTGCCACTGCTGTGGTGCGATGAATGTGCGCAAGGTCGATTTCGGCCTGTGTCGCCGTGTGTGTACGAGATGCAACCGTCAGAAGTGCGCCTTTCTCTTGCACTATGCACCTGTTGTTGATTTCACACAATTTATTAGCATCATCAATGCCAGGGAGTTTGGTAGCGCGTTCTCACAAGTGGACGAACTAGTCCTAAGCCTAGTTCCGCAGACGAACATAGGTCCAAGTCCATATTTCGATTCGACCTCTCTACAACAGGCCCGCCTCTACAGATCCTCGAAGAATGGCTTTTGGAAAGCCGATATCCAGCGTGTAGTTGAGGAATGGCATGTGCATCAGCGAAACATTCGACTGGGCGGAGGTAACGCCGAAGAAGAATATATTTTGTACCTAGGGCAGCGCATGAGGGATGTTGACCGTATTTCCCAGGTTGTATGCCTCGTGCCCGTGATTCTAATCTGTGCTAATACCTTTCAGCATGCCGGAGAATGTGTAAAATGGGCCATTAGCTGCGCCAATGAGCGAAACCGCGAGCTTAATAAAACCAGGAGGAAAAGGTGCAAAGCGTAAGTAGAATTTACCTTTTGCATCCTATCCGTAACACGGTACTCCCAGCATCCGGGAAGGACTTATTGCGTTGGGATTCGAACGCCGAGACATTAATCCAGTCATGCGGTTGTCAATCGTGCGAACGCCCATACCCCTAACCTCCACTAGTGGGTGCTTTGCGATACGGGGCGCGCAATTATTTACAGTCGAGATTCTAGCTTGGGTTCAGATCCGGTCGCAACTTGTGCCCTTGGTTGAGACACAACGAGATTCTCGAATCGCGCGAGCGAGTGCGTTCATCCAGCAGATGCAAATGCTATGGAAGAGTAGGGATGTCCAGGAGGTGAAATGGCCGTGGGATATTGCGGACGTCCAGGAGGCAATGCCGTTGGCGAGTGCCAATGTACAGAAGATGCAATGGCCGTGGGATAGTGCGGACGTCCAGGGGACAGCGCCATGGCCGAATGCAGACGCCCAGAAGATGCAAACGCTGTGGGACAGTGCGGACGCCCAGGAGATAACGACCCCATGGGCGAGTACGAGCACCAGGGAGCAACGAATCCCGCGTGACGCCCGAGAGTTACGCATCACGATTTTTCAGGAGGTTTATGCGGCATACTTGTTCCAACTTCTCCCATTAAATTTTTGGGAGCCTGCGCGCCTTCCCACCGTCGACGACCTCCTCGAGCTGGATCCTTTCAAGAACATTATAGAAAGCGACTCGAGTGTTATTGTTGATTCATCAAGTTTCACAGCGGCGATACACAACCTACGACTCCCAGAATTAATTGCTGAGTGGCGAAATTCTTTCGATCATGATGTTAACCAGGCGCACGTTCACTCACAATCTGAGGTCGACTTGCCCGTCTGAAATCAATCCTACAGCCTTATTTGTCTGTTATAAAAATTTCTGAACATGCTTAGTTCGGTGCTAAGAAATTATGTATTCTTACTAACAACATTGAATGAGCATCGTAACTAAGCGGGATCCTGGGCACCATAAACGAGGATGTAGGTGCGGTGTGTGGCTTGTAGGCGATCCATAGGCCAGGACCCACAGGTATGGCTCAAGAGGGAGATGCGGGCGCGGAGGAGCTAGAGGATCTGGTTATGCGAGTGAATGGAAGGAGGGCGTATGTACAAGCGCCTCATGGGGAAGAGTATAAGTAGAGGAATGCGTGAGTACTGCGCGAGAGAAGGGTGTTGAATTCTCGTCCTCGCAGGTCCCGGGCACATCGAAACAAACGAGTGAAATTCGAGTATATCTGGTATACCCCGTTCGAACGCGCAAGAGAAAAACCAAACGAACAGCTAACTAAATGTATTATCTAATCAAGGAGTCCATCGGTCGCCTCGTATATTTCGTCAAAGGGACTATCTGCTGGCATGGTGAGAGGGGACTCAGGCTTCAAGAGGCGTTCGTACCCCATGTGAGGGGGTGGGCAACTGTGCAAACACGGCAGGAGAGGAAGGGGCGGGCCCTTACTAAAGACCTTAGGTATACGGCATGAGCGGAGGGCTCTGGCGGGTTCACGGGTAGTGGGGTGGGCGTTAAATGTTAAACGTAGCCTGTACGAAAGCCTAGGTGCCGTCACACGGGTGGGGCAATATACCAGATATGAAACGAGAGAAAATTAAACAGTATAGGCGTGACCTCGGCAGCGCGTGCGCATGAGATGGCATACCAAATATGGTATACGGCTGTCGTGGGCGTTATGCGGTACTTTACGTAAGATTCCAACATTGGGCGGAATGCCCGTGCCCAAGAAGCCCCTGATCCTCTAGAAATAGAGTCTTATCACGGTTGTCACCTTGAATGTGAGGAACAAAGAACAAGAATTATAAATATTAAATAATCATAAATGCGAGTCAACAACGGTAAAATCCCAGGGGAAGAAAGACCAGAGCCTGGAAGGGAAAGCGCTAGCTGGCAACCTGGATGCTGGCATAAAAATCAATCTTCAGTTGGCCAGGAAAATTCAGTTGCACAATGATGGTATATATTAAGTACACGGGTTTCTCCGAGCCTTGAAAGCTCGGTAGATTCGGGTACTGCCAGCTTCGGATAGCAAGTTAGGCGCCCTGGGAGGCGCTCTTTCACTTGATCACCTATTTGCTATCCAAGGGTGGGGGTTGAAGAACTCTCCAAGAAATTCCTTGTATGACCGAAGCTACTAATACACTGGACCCCCACTACCCAAGCAAATGTTCTAAACTTTGTGGTGGTTCGGAGTGGCGTGGGTCCCACGGCCGTGAATCGGGTATTCGACCCCATCGTGATGATTCCAGCGGTTGGTGGTCAGCATTCCACCTTAGCGATCTGCGCAGCTGAAACGAGCACTGAAAGGAACCGTGTTTTCTGGGAAATGCGACGATGAAAGCAAGGTTGTTCAACATACGGTCAGGAGGGGGATCCTGGACATCTTTCTCTCGATGCCACTCGATGTGATTTTTGAGGTAACTTTCAAATATTCAAACATTGACTGGGCCGACCTTTACAAAGCACTTGCATTCAGATTTTTGGTTTCCTGCATCCCAGGGACCTGATTGCTTTGACACACACTAATAAAATGTTCCGCCGAACAGTCTATTCGCGAGGCTCGGTATGGAGGCGGTCGAGGCTAGTCCATCATATTCCAGACTGTTATCCAGGAATATCTGAAGCCCGTTGGGCTTTTATTCTATTTGGTGGAAACCATTGCCATCGCTGTGGCACGGGAAATGTGCACAAAGTTGATTTCGGTTTGTGTCGTCGTGTGTGTGCGGAATGCAATCGGAAGAAGTACACCCCTTTCTTTGTATATGCACCCGTTGTTGATTCCACCAATTGGATAGTGTCATCGATGCCAGCGAGTTCGAGAAGGCGTTCCCACAAGTGGGTAAACTAGTTCTAAGCCTGGTTCCACAGACGAGCACAGGTCCAAGCCCCTGTTTCGATCCGGTGTCTCTGAAACAACCCTTCCCGGCTCCCTTTACCAAGTCCTCGAAAGACTGCTTTTGGAAAGCTGATGTCCAACTTGTCGCTGCGGAATGGCGCGTGCATCAAAAAAATATCCAGCTATGTAAGGGCAGCGCCGAAGAGGAGTATATTCTGTACTTAGGGAAACGCATGAGGGATGTTGAACTTATTACCCAGGTTGTGTCCTTCGTACTCTTGATCCTAAGCTGCGCTCACGTTTTCCAGCATGCCGAGGTATGTATAGAGTGGGCCGTTGACCGCGTCAACGAACGGAAGCGTGAGCTAAATAAAATCAGGAACAAAAGATGCGAGGCGTAAGTGGAATATCTCTTCTATACCCTATTCATAACATGGTATTCCTAGTATTCGAGTAGGACTTGTTGCGTTGGGATTCGAACACCGAGATATCGATTCCGTCATGCAATTGCCAATTGCGCAATTGCCCACGCCCCTAACTCCCACTGGTGGGTGTCTTGTTATGCTAGGCGCACAATCATTTATGGCCAAGATTCTAGCTTGGGCTCAGGTCCAATCACAGCTCGTGCCCTTGGTTAAAGTCCGGCGAAATTCTCGAATCATATTGGAGGGTATGCGCATTCGGGAGATACGCACCTCGATATTTCGGGAATCTTACGCAGCATATCTGTTCCTGCTGCTCCCACTGGATTTTTGGATGCCTGCGCATCTCCCCACAGTCGATGATCTCCTCGAGCTAGATCCTTTCAAAAGCATTATAGAAAGTGACTGGAGTGTTGTTGTTGATTCATCGAGTTTTACGGCGGCGATAGAGGATTTACAACTCCCACAATTGGTTGCCGAGTGGAAAAACTCCACCAACAACCAGATCTAGTCTACGAGGCGGGGTGGTTTGTCTCAGCCTACATACGACACCTTCATTCGTGGCGTCCGGCTCAATGCTTCACAACTGCTTTTTTTCCACCTGGTATAATTCTAATGTATTTGTTATCTTTCGGCCGCCGGGAATGAGGCGTGCAGGATGACTCCCGATGGGGCACTGTAAAAAAATGCTTACTGGACAATGCCTTCCTCGCTGAGGCTCTACTGTTTGGATCTAAGCGTGGTCCCATCTATTCGCATCGTTATTTAATGAAGGAGCGCCCAATATCTCCATTACCCCTCAAACTCTGTTCAGCGGTGCTCCGTTGCCTACCAAATACGGTCTGTAACACCTCATTTAGCCCGAGCGTCCGCGCTAGCGGCGCCTCACATCGCACCCTTGAGGGTCCAAGTGCCCGAATATCGTGGAGCTTCCCGCAAAACGTTCCGTGTCTCTCCTCTCCTGAGGGCTGGCAAGCCAATATTGGTAGTAATACCACTCCGACCAACATGGTCGTATCGGAAGAAATGGGAAATATGATAAGTGGGGCACCGTCGTTGGGTTGTTCGGCCACACCGCAATGATCCGCGAGGGGAAGAGGAGCAAGAGCGCATTGATGAGCGTCTGGTCTTTGCCGACAAATATCCCCCGCTCGAGGTAGTAGTCGTGGTGGTCATAGTATACCTCCATCCACCAGGCATTAGTTTCAGGCGATCCGCCGAAAAACGAACCTGCTGCATGGGTAAGTTGGGACCAAGGATGGTCAATCAACCATCACACCTTCACTGATGTCCTCATCAATCGGTCCCATTTCCACCTCCCAGTCCATATGAGTCGTTTTGAACAGGTTGGATAGCGGGAAGAACATCAGGTCCTTTTTAGCGGTTCCAGTCAGACGGCTTCCTTGTTCCCATACTTCATCCACCCGAGCACCCCCTGGCCAATCTCTAAATGCATGTTCCATTCTGAAACTCCCCGCGTCGACCCAGAATATATAATCATACTTGATCGGAGCATTTTTGGCGACCTCAGCTAGAAAATATGGCTTTGCGTTCCAAATGGCATATAACTCGGGGGAATGTCTCGCCTTTTCTCTATCTTGCGTGTGCATTTCCGTATATTTCCGCTTCGTATCGCGCCGGTTGAGAGGTGGGATGGAAAATGGTGAGTCGAATGTGGTGTTGACGATAATGGGGAGGTGGTCAGGTCGAGCGGCGAGTATCCGTTGCTCGAATTCGAGGGGGGTGAAGAAGTAGATATCGGTGTGAATTGTAGAGATAAAGTACTGTATCCAGGTGAGATATTGAGGAAGGGTGTGTTTGGATTTTGGAATAGGAAAGAAAGCAGATACGAGGAGGATCCGAGGGGGAGCAGATACTGATGACAAGGTTGTTGAATCCGACGGGGAGCGAGTAATCAACAAATCTGCGGATAATCGAAACGATGCCATGTAGAGCATGAAAATGGCTGAGGATATTAGTCCAAGGCTCATGAGTTGCAACTTTGGCCACGCCATTCAAATTCTGGGGGTGATTGTGGTTTATCACCCTCACCTCCCAGCGAGTTATAATACACCAAGCCACGTGGAAACCTCGAGTCGGGGAGCCAGAAGCTTTAGAACCTGGTACACATGCCAAAACTTCAAACGAGGCCGGTTGACCCAGTATACATCACCCTTCCCCGGAAAAATCTTCCGACTTAAGCATCAGCATGCGCACTATTTATTGGTTGACTCGAAGTTGACTCTGCAATATCGAAATGGAACACAAATAGTACAACTGTGGATAGTAAGGAAAGTAGTCCGAAAGTGTAGGTGGGCCAACTCACCAATGGGGACACCACTAAGCCAACCACATTTCTGAGCTGGCACCCTCCATAATTTTCCGCACTCCCCCAGTACGTGGTGCGATCGAGCATTAGAAAGCCTGAGGATGATTTCCATTGGGTGTGAGATTCAAATTGCAGGAGACGAGTTATACCAACCTTGTGTCATATCTCTGGCCACCGCATGATGGCCTTTCGTCCACACCTCAAGCACTGATATGATTCCATTTAGAACCCGTTCGAAGCTTGAAGCTCGAGAATCGAGGCCCGCGAATAGATCACAACCGCCACGCAATGACGGCAGACTAAGACTGCAAGTATGCCACTGGATGCTCCACCCCGGCTGGATTTAGAAAGCCATGCGGGCAGGCTATCGCATATCAGTCGTTTTGTGGCAACGCGGCGGGTGAGGCGGGAGGTGGCTCAGTAGCTGAGGGTATCACTGTTGCTGAATGCGGTATCCGGGTGCAAATGGCGTGATTGGCGTATCGTGTATCCATCACGTTTAGAATTGAGACTGATTATCTATAGTGTTCGTGAGCGGCTGGAGGGGAGAAAGAGACGCCACATACTCACCAGTACTACAACTCCCCCACCTCCACCGTCGCACCGAGAAAAAGCATGCGTCATGTCCATCCCACAGCCATCGACCCGTCTTACAGATGAACAGTAGTATTGATCCATCTTGTACTTGCGTTGTTGGTCGCACGCAGCCCAGCAAGAAGAAGCAGACTCCGAGTCAAGGGCGGCTCTCGCCTTGAACCGAGACGAGATTGAGGCCAACACCAGGCAGACGCTGGCGTTAATCGTATGTTCAACCAAGAGCGCTCATTGTGAGTAGTACGCGGGTGAAGAGCAGCAGAGGCTGCACCTAGGCCTCCTCGATATTTCTCGAGGTAATGAACTGAGCAAAATGCGCTTGAAAACGCTGAACAAAGAGCTGAACAAATTGCGGATTGAGCGACGCCAATTTGGGATGTTTGGCTGTAATGAGGTGAGGAAGCAAGAACAAATAGCATTGAACTGTCGCAACCCATGCTGAGCTCAAGCTGAGCTTTTATACGTAATTGTCAGCATCGCGTCCGAGCCAACACATATCAAACCTTGGCAGCATCGACGGACAAAGATAAAAGCAAGATTCCACCAAAATTGAGTGTTGAACATCTCCCAGGTAGGCAGCTTCCAAGTGATAAACGAGCCCCATTGATGGATCTGCCGAGTAGGCGCGGTGATAAGGAGAAAGTGTGGTGGATAGATTGGTTCGAATGGGGAAGTAGCGAGGCGTTAGCGATGACTCTGAGGTTGCCGCAATATTTTTTGTCTGCCCTTTGAGGGCTAGAGCAACCAGTTGCTTTGGGATGCGTGAAACGAGCAAAACACTCGGCCAAGATCTCGACTGCGCCTCAGTTGGCTTGCTTTCTTTCAAATGCGCGGTGATAAATATCGACAATATAGAATCCGGGATCTGCTTTTGCCACTTATTGTTGTGGATCTGGGCCATTCAGTTGCAAAACGGAATCATCTTGAGCGCCTCGGGACCGTTTCACACGTTTCACGCCCCACGACTCGTGCCGGAGTCATGAGCGCGACGCAAATGTTAGTACACCATGGGCAAATGGAGTTGCGCTCCAATCTCTGAATTGAACGCAGCGGGTCCAAATCATTTCCATGCAAAACATGATCGGCGTGGTAGTATCGTAGTAGGCGTGCAGTGCAAGCCTACTACAATACTTGTAGGCCCCCCGAGGCGATTGGTCAGACATATATATACCTCCCAACCTAGCAAAGAAATCCTGTCTCATAATTGAACGCAATTATTCAAAGGCCAAGACTCGATTCCAAAGTACGCGGACGATGTTTTCCAACAAACTCTGAATCCCCATCGCCATGACCTCACTATCGACCCAGAGTGGCGATGGACGGGGCTCTCCCACCGGAATTACAAAAGCATATCTTGGCACACCATCAGGTGGTTCCCGACTGCTGTGAAGTTGGATTGTGAAGTTGGATGAAGGAAAAACTTTCCCCACTTAAGCATGCGAATCCCCATTGTCTTCTTAGCTAACTTTGTATTATCAAAATAGGACCTAAATAGTACAACTATGCTTAAAATAAGAAGAGGCCAAGAGCGTAGGCGGATCAACTAACCAATATCTTGGGTATTGAGACGCCACTAAACTGATTACGCCTCTGAATCTTTGGCGTCCTCGATAATTTTCCGCGCTCCTCCAGATCGTGGTGTGATCGAGCATTGGAAAGCCTGAGGGTGACTTTCCGTGGGCGTAAGATTTAAGCTCTGGGATACGAATGAGGTCACACCGACCTTATGGCACCATCCGTGTATTCGGAGGTGATATCAATTGTGTTACCGCTCGCGTCCTTTGCTTTATCGATGTTGAAAACAGAAATAACGGAAGCGATGACAAGCCACACCTATCCCACCTATCAGCGTGCCGAACGGTATAATGCAAAATGGGAGGTATTCACAGTAGAGCTGGCCATATGTCGTCCCACGCAGATTCTGGGACAGTGTAACAATCGGGAACAAGTCAGATGAGAAATGCATACCGCCGCCCAAATCCATATGCAATCAGGGATTCATCAGCTGTGAGCCCACCGTCGCTTGTGAGGAATCGCTCCGGTTGGAAGAGCTCTGGGTTTTTGTATACCGATTCGTCATGCGCCATGGCCCTGTCAAACCACGGTAAATGCTCAATGTCGCGTAATATTTGAGAGTCAGTTTACCAGATGTTACTCATGACCACAGTTCCTATGTGAATGTTAGATGTGTAGGATGATATCCGAAGACCGAAGCCGACCTTTTGGGATAAAATACCCATTGTAAATGTCATCTTGGATTGTCGAATGCGGTATACCCAATGGAAGCACCGGTCTCCAGCGGAGGACTTCCCTGTAGAGTGCTTCAATGTACGGCATAGACTCCCGATCGTCGTAAGTAGGCAAACGACCCCCGATGATAGTGTCGAGCTCCGCCTGTGCTTTCCGCTGTACCTCAGGATTAAGAGCCATGGCATAGAAGAAAGTCCCAAGGGATGATACAGTCTAAATCACGACGGAAAATAAGGATTTGGTTGTGAGTGTCGCATTTTCGCTCACCGTGTCTGCACCCGCTACATAAGGGAAAAAATGCTCAGCTATTATCACTTCAGAGTAATCAAAGACGCTAACCAGCATATGCAGCGGCCGTAACTTCTTTGATAATTTCCTCGTCGACTTTGGAACTATGGGCTGCCGAATCGTTGATTTCGAGTAGATCCGCCAATAACGACGGCTGGCCTGTTCCTGCTGCCTAAGGAAACGCGAATATGAATACGCAGAATGTGAAGTATAAAACTTGGTACCATGTTCTCCCTCACGAAATCAAACGGGCGATTGAGCATTTCGCGTGTTAACTGGTTTGTTTCTTTGGCGTGACGTTTAAAACCGGCTCCCGGAAGCCAAGACGGCCAGTATCTCAGAATGGGGAAAGTATTGACAGCAGAAGCGCCAGGCAAAAGGGCCTCAGAGGCCTTCGTAACCGCGTCTTCGGCGATGGCCACAAACCGATCATTTTTGGGAGCGACATCGTGGCCGTACATAGTCCCCATGATAATAGCGGCAGCCAGTCTAGCAATTATGAGTTTCGGAAATGGGTCGAACTGGGCATGCTTACGTTCGATGATGCAGTGAGAATTCATCCGGACTATCAAGCAGGCTCTGCAAGAGATCGTGTACTTTTCTTGTTTGGGTCGGTTGGTATCTAATGGACACGTCTTTTCTAAATGTCTGTTGGAATATCCTTCGATGCCGGCGCCAACGATCGGTGTATCGAAGCATTGACGAATGGAAATCCCATCCCATCCTAAAAGCTAGTGAGCCCAAGACGAAATTAGTTTCTAGCACACTTACAGATCGATCATTGCAACGGTGGGCCGGTCGGAATAGATATGAGAGCGTTTATCCAAAAGTTCGACGGCATCCTTCAAGGTATTGATCACTACGATCCGCTGCCCGCATGCTGAGGCAGATAAAAGTCCACCTGGGAAGCGGGCGGGTGAATATAGAAGAGAAGGCGAAATAAGCAGACGCACTTTCGTATTGCTTTCCCCAGCGTGTGTAGACCATCCATGGCTTCACGAGGGGAATGTCAAAGAGATTTTCGATCAGCGGTTTAGGCTTGGGTCCTGGGGGGAATGGAAGTTTCCCCGAAGACGATATCAGTTCCCCACAACCTTAGCTATCACAAGCAGGGAGAGAAACCCGGCTGTGAGGGTAAAAGCGCTGTTTGCGGCCTCATTGAAGTGCATTGCGATTATGCTGGATGTTACCTCAAATCAGCTTTTTATTCCCTGAGCCGCCCATGAAATCCGAGATGCCGTTCATGGGCCGTATTGAAAAGGCACCAACGCTTGAGGATTGTAATTGTGCCTGCGGCACCAAGACGCAACAAGCTTTACCTGAAGGAACACGAGATTCGCTTGGTAAGTCCACTGAATATGGAGCATATCAAGCGCCGTGGTCCACATGCTATAATATCCACTGATACTGTGGCGTTTGATACCCCATTTTCAATCTGACTCGTATTCTGGCACGAGAGATCAAGCAGTCGGGCTATCCGGTGGTGTGATGAGGCCACGCGATTGGGGGCATATCGGTTTAGGAGCAAGATTGGTATTTTCAAGGGATAGACGACGTCCCTATTCCCTCCAACCAAAGGGAAGGCGCGCCAAGCTTCCACTAGATTTTAATGTGCCCGCCAAACGACCCTATGGATCCAG
The DNA here is from genome assembly GCA_015501065.1 of Infundibulicybe gibba. NCBI lineage: Eukaryota > Fungi > Basidiomycota > Agaricomycetes > Agaricales > Omphalinaceae > Infundibulicybe > Infundibulicybe gibba. The sequence continues at coordinate 45,792 of JADNYI010000216.1, forward strand.
GATTCCAGAGGTGTCGTAAGGAATCCAATCAACCCACTCCGCAGATATATCGAATCCAAGGGGAGATAATCCACGTCGTTTTGTTATCGGTAATTATGATGTAGCCTTGAATGATTCATTCTGGCAGGTGTTGATAATGCATATGCATATGGCTAGGCTATAATCGACCCCACAAAACTAATTATGGCGGGGGCGTGAATACCATCTTGGGAGAGAATTGAATAGGACGGCTTCTTGCAGGCACAGCGGGGGCTACAAATAGGCGAACCCCCATTAGTCTTGGGTATACAGTCTGAGGGATTTATGGGGAAGATCCTCCAATCCCTAGATATTTCGTCAGAAGGATGGGATTAATCAGTCACCATAGGACGCACAGCATTGGCAAGTCAATTCATAAGCAAAGAAATTGCACATCGAAATCGCCCCAAAACATGTTGATCATGAGGGGTATGCATCGGCGGATCGCCATTATTGAATGCCACATACTTCACGAGAAGCCTTGTGCGCACTCCATCCATGATGTTATGCCACGATGTCAGCTTAATTTTCGCAGCCGACGCTAGATGCCGACGCCATCCTGATGTCAAACTGGCCCGGGGTACTTGTCGGGGCGCCGGTTATTGTCCATGAGCCTTGGCCCTAGCTTTTCTCAATGATAATAAATGCGGGAAATCCAGTCGACATTGCGTAGATAGATCTTCATGAAATTGGGGCTCATGTGATGAGAATATTTTTCTCCTGCTACTATGGAATTACTGACCGTTTTGAGAATCAATGTCAACCACGACGGCCACCCATTTGCCCCACCCAAACCAAGCTTGTTCCTCAGACCAGGGATCTGGAAGCTGTTCCCCAGCAACTGGTGACCCTTCACGGGAACGGCAGGTACGTGGAACATCTGAGATCCTCAGGGCCCTTGGGGTAAGACCTCCAGGAGTCCGCGGCCGCCCGAGGTTGAAGAAATTGCACAATTGACGTTTATAGCCACAGATCGTGACCTGCGAGCGCTTGGTGAAGGGACCATCTGGTTTGTAATAATTATCTCGAGTCGGCCGTAGTGAAGTTGCGGAGAGTGTGCGCATGATGAAACATTCGGCGGTACGGCCGATGGAATAAAATACACAAATTGCGATTCAGAATTGATGATAAGCACACTGAGGTAATGTTGTTCACCCCCCGAAAATTCAACAACTGTAAATACATGCCAACACGTCGTTCGTCCGGGTCCGCATCCGAAAGGTCCGAGAACACAGTTATCATTGCAATAGAAACCACATACTATTTAAAGTGGTTTCTCCATCCAGCGACTTCATTTGACAAGGCTCCTATTCACCACGTGTCCCACATCGGAACTTGAAGAAGACTTTGGAACGGCGATCCATGCCCAGTGCCCATCCGCCCGGTCTGAGCGGCGCTGGGATGCTCAGTGACTTCAGAATAAATTAGGACCATCAGTGGGAATAGGGAAATATCCTCGATGTCGACTCTGTGGATCTGGCTCGTGTCTTGATCGTTCGGATCCATGTATGTCACCTCATCCCATTGGTGTTTGTTCAGGCGCGTGGGGGTAGGCGGTAACGACGGCCGGGGTTGACTTTGATTTTCGAAAAAAGCGTGTACGTGCGGGAGAAAGCTCGAAGGTGGGCAGAGATACATGGTGCGTATTCTCGGATTTCAAGTATGGAGTCATCTTTGGCAGTTACTATGAGGTTCGTGGGGACGGGAACAGCTGTTGAGTATACCTTCCATGATCTCGTTTCCTCCCGGAATTCGACCTCCCAGACCACTCCGTCGCGGGCCCCAGGCTCCTCCCAACATCGCACAAAAAGCGAGCTAGGCCATACGTCACCATAGCCCTACCCCGGGAGTAGGTTTGTGAGAATGGTAACTCACCCATCCTTCCTGGCCCTCATCTGGTCGACCCCGACTCTCTGCCCATTAACCTCGAAGGCCCGTTCGCTCCAATCAATGATCCCGGATTTCCCGTACCGTGCTTGAATCTCAGTCGTTGCAGGCGCGCTTCGATCAGGCCTGATGGGTGGAGACTTCAGTGTGTAATGTGCGATTGTCATATCGTTTGGTTTTTGAGTGTTGCATTGAAATAGTAGGAGCCGACCAACTGCAATTGGACGCTAGCTGCTGTAGCCATAATGGTAATGTTGGCAGATGTTCCAGTAAACCTTGGACGATACTATGTACTTTACAGCATTATCAATCATTTACTTCGACTGCTGAGCTGGGAGTATCAGGTTTGTGAAAGAATCACCCCATGGCCGGCCAACCACGGTAAGGTAACACAGCATCAAGGTCCATTTATGGGTGTCGGAGGTCTAAACCGGATGAACGTCAACTGGGCTATATAGCTCTTGCTGAAGATGTAGGTCACACCGCATCGGTGAATTCCTATCATGATTTACAATATTCTTGACAAACATTACAAACCCTGATAAATTGGTCGTCGCTGAGTACATCTACAAGATCATGTAGTGCCAGTGAATTCTAATGATAAGCCGCATGAGACGGTACCGTTGTTAGCGGGGGAAAGCTGGGCAAAAGGAGAAAGAAGCTGGCTGATGATATCGAATCGTAAGGCGATCATGAACCGCCATCCCAATAGTCTAAAAATACCAACCGCTCCTCCAGTTATTCCGACATGAAGGATGTTGGTTTTCCCATGACAAGTACTCGCCGACAAGTGACGCGGCCGGCGGTACCGCAACCCCGCGCACGCACGTATAAGTAGTATTTGATAACCCACGGAAAGCGATTGGGTGCGAACTGCGACTGTAAAATCCTTGAGGTCTTATATGATAATGCCGATGCCAGCCCCGCCAACCCAGGTCCGGAGCCGCCTGATCTGCGTTGTAGCGTGTGGTGTAAACCGCACCGATTCGGGCGCACGCTTCTCGCGCTTTGGTTACAGAACATGCTATTGATACCGGTGAGAACGTCTCACACTGCACCAGCACACCCCGACTCTTACACTTGAAGAGCTAAGAGCATGGGGGTAGGTATATCGTAGGATGTATCAACTCGCTTTGGGCAATCCGGCCACAGGTCCTAGTGCCATGGTGGTATACTCCAGGGTGGAAGGCGATGGTGTGTTAATAATTCATCTTCGCTCCCAGAGCTGCTCGCGATTGTGCATACGCACGCATGAGTGCCTACTTGGCTACTCGCGCCGCGTATGGGCGCTACCCCACAAAGATGCACGCAAGGAAGTATTGGATGAGCCATGCAAATCACTCGGAACACCTTTTCGAGCGTAGGAGTGCGGTAGGTCTGTCATTCGGCGGCTTGAGGTAAATCGTAACTAATGTGTATATTCACTAACTTTTGCTCACTCCTAGAGGGCTGACCTCCTCTGTGATCGCGAAAGCCCCGGACACGCTATCGAGCACCCGCCACTAATTGAACTTGATGGTCACCTCAATCCTCACCCGTCCTCAAGTGATAAGCGTAGTGTGAGGTCGTGTATCGCCGCATGGACGAGAATCGCCAGTCTGGGGATCGTCCGGCGTGGCCGTGCAGTGGTTGCATCCGACTTGGTTCATCTGACATCATCATGTGATAACTGGTTGACTTCAGCCTGTTTTGGTGGTTGTGATGCCGAACAAACACATACTTACTGGAGCTTCGGCCAGTCGATTTTTGGCCACTGGATCCCTTTTCCCGAGCCACTACCTAGCGATGGTAGAATGACTGAAAGCCCCACTGTGCAGTGGTGCGGCTCACAAAGGAGGTCTGTTGCAAATTATGGTTCAAAGTTCTCCCAGATTTCTACACGATCTACCCAAGTTTCGGAAATACCTCGTATTATCCTTGTCACCCGCGCATTTACACAGCCTTAGCACAGCTGTACAGTATCAATCTCACCGTGCGCCTATGAACGATCGATTGCCTACTCATTACTCCCTACTCGAAAGGGTTCCCCTCGATGGCCTTCCCCAACGCCGAGAATTTCCAAATACACCAATCCACATTCAACCACGCACAAGGTGATATCAACTATCGCATTCAAAGGAACTATAGCCACCGTGACTACTTCAACCAACACATCAATGTGCATGAGGAACAAGATACTCGCAGCCGTGGTATGTATTTATCCCTTAAACCGAGGTCCAAGGGTCCTTAATGGGTATTTTCCCAAGTCCATTCGGCCATGAGTGTCCACATACACACTGCCGCATTTCATGATTCGGGTGCACGACGCGATCCCTCAAGATGCTACCCTGGTACGCGTGAAGCAGCACTTCAGACCATATCTCACTGGACGGTGGAACCGGGATCACATTGCCTCTGGCTACATGGCCCAGCGGGAACAGGGAAGTCTGCGATAGCACAGACATTCGCCGAGAAATGTCATCAGGATGGAACATTAGGAGCGACCTATTTCTTCACCAAGGGTTCAACCAGCGGCCCGGCCGGGGGGCTACCACCCCTCTTCTCGACTCTCGCATACCAGTTGATGTCTGTGTTCCCTGGCCTGGACGACCACCTGTGGACGGTGATACGCACAGATCGGACGATCTTCGAGAGATCATTGAGCACGCAGCTCGACAAGCTCATCGTCCAGCCATTACTCAGGCTTGCCAGTACATTTGCCCCTGCAGTTGTCATCATTGATGGCCTGGACGAATGTGATGGCGATTCTATCCAAGGAGAGATTGTGCGGTTGATATTGGGCCTCGAGCAATATTCGCTCCCTCTCCTGTTTCTGATCAGCAGCCGGCCGGAGTCTGAGATCCGACGCGCATTTGAATCATCGCCGCGCTCATCATTAGTCCGTCTCCCACTTGATAAGGCATTGCATCCCGATCGCGACATCCGACACTTCTTAGTCAAGGAATTCGAGCGTATATACGATCAGAGTGTGAGAATAGGTATGCCGCCCGCATCGCAGCTCCCTTGGCCCTCGACCGAGGATATCAAAGAGCTCGTCCAGAAGAGCTCCGGACATTTCATTTACGCGGCAACGGTCGTCAGGTTCGTCCAGGAAGATCGCGCCCACCCAATGGACCGGCTCGACGCGATCTTGGGAATTCCGGGCGGATCCATTAGCTCTTCTACAGCCAAGGGTATTTTCGTTGACTCAATCGCTTTCCGAGAACTGGACGGGCTATACCTCCACATCTTGCGCAAGGTTCGGAATCGAGTGGGGCTGGTAAAGATTTTGCACGCTATCATACATTTTGGAATAGGTGCATTCGCTGGTTTTATTGAAACAATATTCGGCCTCAGATCCGGGAGTGTATGCATCATGTTGGAGGGCTTGCATTCTATCATCAACGTCCCTGCGGGTGATAGGCCGCTCCAATTCTTGCACGCCTCATTTAAGGACTTTCTTGCTGACCTGGAGCGTTCAACGCACGAATTCCATCTTGAGACTAGCGATTTCAATGCTGAGCTTGCTTGTGCATATATGCGTCTCATCGTTGCGTAAGTGTCCATTTTCGATCTTCTGTCCTGACATGAAGTCTCTTAATTCGCCAGATTTTCGCCTTCAAAGTCCGGGTTTCCACTGACCATGGCTATACGTGAACTAAGAGGTTGCCTCGGAGCGACCCGCGCACATTTTGGCCTGCTCTCTGCTACCTTACAGAAGCTCACCAACATCACCCAGGAATTGGAACTTAGCCCACCATGTCTCGTCTACACAGTATTGGACTTTCTGTTGCAAGATGTCTTGAAGGTGGGTGCCAGGGCGATTCTATGACACGGATATTGACCTCATAACTGTACATTATGGCACATCCAGGAATTCCCAGAGGCCGGTGCCGAGCGCAAATATTTCAAGACTATCCTACAGCGACTCGAACCCCAGCTCATAGGGTTAACGGATGATATCTCTACTAGCCTGCGTGTACTTGGTGCGGCTAGCTATGTGCAACTTGAAGACTGGAGCCCGCCATTCTCTCTGGAAAAGGTTGGCCGGTTCCTTGGAGTGCCGAATGGAGAGAAAGTTGTCCAGAAAATCCTGGACATCAATTCCGACGACTTCGCGGTTATGCGGGTGTGGAGGCAACCCGTTGAGCAGATCTACAAAACCCTGTCCCACTGGCTTTTGACCCACCATCAGCCAAAGCCAGTGGATGTGTGGCGCCCAAAATGGGTGGCGGTACATCAATACACGTGGGCGTGGGCATGGGACACTTATATTTCTCAGTATTTCCCCCATACCAGCGTACGCCTCGTACATCTTCTGGATTTTTATTATGGCTGCCTGCGCACGTTGATACTAGAATTTGATCAATCATCGTGTGTCCTACCCACTCTTCCCTCCCGGTGACGCTGAAACCTCACGTAGAAACCTTATATCCCCTCCAACAGAGCAGATGCTTGAATATGCTTCTATGTCGCTTCGTCGCCACACCGGCGTCCACTCCCCACGCCGCCATTTTGTGGAGATACTTGAAAGGACTGACTTGACTTTCATGCTACGCGTCCTTCCTGACCTCACCATCATATGTTGCCCCGGGTGTTTTACCTTCATCATGGGCTCGATGAGTTATATTATTGTCTACAAGCCAATGAATCCTTTACTGATCCTCTAATACATGATTCGCACGGGCCCGTACCGCACTACCAAAAGTTCCTTGAAACCCTATACTCTCGACTGTTGCAAGACCCCCTCGCATCATACGCCGTCCCAATTATATACGCGATGTTTACGGACTTGACCCCCTTGACCATTGCGCAGTTACTTGGCCTTATCCCAGGAGAGCTGTACGGTTCGGCGGCTATGCAAGGTCTATTTGGTGCCGATTTTTGGGAAAAGCAGGAATGGATAAGGATCTCGAAATCACTCGGGGTACTACTCAAGATAGGCCGTGTAAAATTGCGGCCCAGCCAGGAAAACAAGGATGGTCATATCGACGAGCGCATGCGCGATGCCCATGAGTACCTGGCCATTTCCTGCGCGAGACATCTTTCATCGCGCACCGATCCCGAGGGAAATACCGATTGGGATAGCCCTAGCTGGTACGCTAGACAGTACTGGAGCGATCACTTGGGACGCGCAAAGCCGTCAGGACGACTCTTTGAGATCTTGAGGTGTGTCAACATAAATGGACGCGATATAGAGCCAGTAATTCGATGGCTCGAGGCGAGTCCCATTCCCTCCATTTGCTCACTCGTACTTACACCAGATTCTTTGGGGTTGCAGGAGAGCCCCAGTACACCAGGGGACATTCTCGCCCGTTGGCATGCTGCACGAGTGGATCATAGCGCAGAATGCACTTGGAGAGAAAAGGCGAGCTGCCACTTGGACCGAGCGGTTGAAAGTCGACGCTCAGTGCGGCTGGGGCTTGGCAGTAAATGTATGACGAAGAAAAAGGAAGCACCTTCCAACAAGGCGAGTAGAACAGAGAGCATCAGTAAAAACTTGGCCTAGTCCATTGTTTCCTTCCTTTCGTTGGCCGCTTCAATATACGATGTGAATGAGTGCCTACGTGACTAATACACAGGTATTTGTATGAGGTGTCCACCACGGCATCGCAGATGATCCGACAAGGCACCAGGGTGTAGTCAAGAATGTCACCGAGAACCAGCGCGGTCAAAAAAGGCTCATGCCCGCCTAGCGATCGAAGGTAGTAATCGCACGCGAAACTCCCTCCCATAAGTGTACCCGAGTGTTTGTCCTTGACCCTGTGTTGGTGAAGAAAGAGCTGGGAGAGCCGGCAGCAGCCCCCGGGTACCACTCAATCTGGCGGGCGGGTTAAAGTGCCGATATAATGAATCAAATACGTTCTGGAGCAGTTTCCGAGTTCGAATGAAATGAGAATTCGGCCATTGTAGATGAGCCCGCCAAAAATTTTCGTTAACCGCTCTATTGTCGCGGTGATTGCCGTGATGCCATCACAGCCATTTGAAATACACATGTACAAATACCCTTGTTGAGCACCGGTCCCGGAACTGCTGGAGGCCGCTGCGAGGCTTGCTGCTCTATATCTGCAAGCCATCTATCGGTCCAACATACCCCGGGGGAATCATAGGTCAATCAATTATCACCATCGCATCTTCGCTATCTTCGAGCGCATTATAGATTTTTCTCAAAACCTCACCGCGGCATTTTTGCATAAATCTATGTACCAACGATGGGTTATCACTGGATTCCCTATCCAACCCTCAGCGCCCCCGTCATAGGTACGTAGTTCAGTCCTTTTTGCCTTTCCGTGCAGTGACCAGTATGATATCGAGCATTATTACCCACGTAATCAACCCATCAAAGCTAGAACCACTCCACTCTCAATCGTGAGTCTACTTGTACATGTGTCTTTCATCCATACTCTGTCTATAACTACTGCAGAAGATATAGCCAGGATCATACAGCTACCCCTACCGCCCCGGAAACCATAGCGCGCATGACTTTCCTACGCGCAGTCCCCATTACGCCAGTACCCCAAGCACATCCTACGCCTGCGCCATGAGCATACACCTACTTACACGTTCAAAATTCCGCGCCCCCGGCATCAGGTCTATCCCAGCATATATAGGACACACTTCCTACGTCAGATCGAACTACAAGCATGCTTCCGCCCAACCCCAGCGCACATCCGCAAACCCACCGCCATAGCTATTTCTCCTCTGGTATCATGATAGTGCGATTGCAAGTGCCAAATAAAAATCATATCATTTTATTTAATTCACAAGAAGCGAGACTTTGATTTGGCGGCTTCCCCACACCGCCAATTTCGTTGGAGCTGCCAAATATTTCTATTTATAGATTTGGTACGCCTTGGTCTACCTCCATGTTTGCCTTTTTTTCACCGCTCCCTTCTCCGATGTTATACCCTACACGACGCTTCAAAGTTGGCTTAATCTTGTCATTAGACTTTTTAGCCGCCACCCGATTCTACATCGACAGTTAGTATCGGATCCGTTTATTGACCGTCACCCACCTGAACAAATTGTCCATCTAGCAATGCTATAGATCGTAGGATGCATAGCATCTTACACTTGCCACCTTTCAGAGGCACGACAGCAAACGAAACCTGCGCCTCAACCAAGTCTCCAATCCGGAATACATGCGGTTTGGCTGCTTGGAACCTGGAGGCAGGGGGTAGTTTCCCGGTATCAGTACTAATCGAATTTCCGTTTTTGATTTGGTTGCTCACCTTTCTTCCCCAGACCCTTCCCGTGAACACGTATAGTATTCAACCACGTTCTCTTCTCCGTGGATATACTCACCTTTTGTCATCCTTTCCAGGATTCCGTGTGGGTCTACAGATTCAGGGAAAGGAATATGAATCATTCGTGGTGCGTCGCGCTTCGGTGTAAAATATCGGTTTGACAGTTCAATGCAACTTTGCCCTTCATCCGTAGTAGGCGCAGTCCATGGTTCCATCTTTCCTTCTGGGAACTGCCGGTCGAACATCCTTGAAATGTCAACCGCCGCGTTTATGGCATACTCGAATGTGGGCGAACCGAGCCCTGTGATGGTAATACCTTGACGTAGGTATCGGTAACGTGTAGTTGCCTGGCTGTAATCCGTTTCTAGCCAGAAATAAAACAATACATCATATATGACTTACGGAGGCTTCTCTTGAATGGGCGGGAGGTCTTTTACGACTAAGACACCTTGGATTGTGAACACCGCTTCCTCCACGGTAGGTGTCGTGTCATCCCCGCCGCCGTTCGTCGCTACTAGCAGGCGCCAGGTCTTGGGCTCCTCAAAACATTCAATTCGCAGTTGTTCCAGCCATCTCACATTCTGTGGTTATGCATTTGTTGCGTTCCTCCCTCATAGGGAATATTATTGCTTACCTTTGCCATATGTGCTAGCCCGCGGTCTTCAACGCCTTTGCTGCGTGACGCTATTTGTTCAAGAGCATTGCGAGAATTCTCGAAGTCGTAGGTGTTGTCCATGGTTATGTTTTGGATCCTTGGGCCGCCTCGCTTTCACAAATACTTGATTTTCTACACCTCACCCCTGGCGCTCCTGTCGTCTCTTCTGCGCTTCTTTGTGAAGCATGCGGCGCCCAACCACCTGACATTCCTTATCGCCCTTCACCCCCACCTCCTGGGTACTGGTTTGCCTCGATTCAACCATCGCATGAGTTCTCCTTCTGTTCTACCTTCTTTTTTGATTTATCGGCCATACTCGCACTGATCCAAATGCATTTTCCGCAATCTTTTGCACCGGTGAAGTTGACCATTGATCGTTGCATCCCCCGTAAGGGCAGAATACTGCCTGTAACCGCCCCCATGACATGGCCATCTTCTCCATCAATTTTCAGGTGGTGTCCCCGCCATATTTTGTTATTTAGGCATTCACGTTGATCCAGGTTGTCCCCATGGCTCATCAAGCTCTCCTCCCGCATCGCCCAATAGTCGTCCCGCCTAACAGATTTGATATCTTCAGCACGTTTTTCGAAACAATTTTATACTTGTCTATCCCTTTTATTACGTTTACCACGCTGTTGTTTATCGTTTCATCCTTATCGTTTCATTGCTCATTTGATCGCAGATCCTTATTAATCTGGTTTTCATTTCGCAGCTTCCATTATCGTTTGCTAGGCTGTCTCTTACTGAGCATCGCTCGACACGCCTTCAGATGCACCCTTATCCTGGGTCTCCCATCCACGATATAATCCGGTTCATGCAACACTCCACTTCAACCACTTTTCCTCGAAGCACGTATGCCTCCGAAAACTCCCAAAGCTACATCGTTCGTACCCCTTTCATCCTCTACATTTATGAAATAATCCCATTACTCCCAGCCGCACTCCCGTAAAGAAAGGCACCACGGCCCCCAGGGCCACGCCTACTAACAGTTCGCCGTCCAAGCGCAAGGTGATTTTCATCTCTGATGGCTCGGCCTCCGAAGTGTAAGCAGCCACTCCAATTCCTACACTCAACTCACGTCTAATATTTACTCAGGGATAGTACAGCGCTCTCGCCATCTCCATCTAAAAAGGCCAAGTTCACCAGCCGCTGCCCCGTCCAGGAGGGAGTGACTTTGATGATATCCCAGGCCTCTCTCTTGCGTATGTATTTTCATTCAATATTATTTATCTCACAAGCTACTTCTAGCGATATCGTCCAGAAGCACTCCGGCCTTCAGAGCCGGGAATTCGTCGCAAGTTGAGCTTTGGTTCTCTTTCGTGAGTCCTTATCCTACCTCCCCGGCTAATGATATCTCCTAATGATGCTTTGGCAGTCCTGATACAGGGGAAAATCCCTCCGAGTCTGCTCGCCACGATGATCAGTCCAAAGGCGTCCCACCATCAACGCGCCCAGTGTTAGTCCTCAATTTCTCACTTCCGTGGTAGCACTCACATTTTTTTTCAAATCAGGAGGACGAAAATCCCAACAGAAAAGGCACTCTTCAGCAGCAGTCTTAGGTTCGCCTCTAACTATTTGCTCGAATGTTATTGACTCCTTTTCCCCAGAAAACCGCCCGTCCCGAAGCCCAAGAAAGGCCTAGCAGACGACGATATACCTGTTCTCTCAGACAGTGATGTATCCGAAGACGTCTTTCTTCCTCCCAAAGAAAAGGGCAGTACACGGTCCTGGGTCTCTACGGCTGTGACTCCTCCACCCGTTCTGCCTCACACCCTATCTCCGGAGGTTCCAGAACCGCCGACTATTGCGACAATCCTTCCACCCATGAGTAAAGCAAGCGCTGCCACGGCCCCTCCCCTTCTACTTCTGGTATTGCTATGTCACCTCACTCCGTGCGCAGCACTCGTAAGCGGAGGTTATCCACCCCACCAATCCCCCCCCTACTGTTGGTATCACCTCCCCCGCCACTACACCCTCCCCCCTCCCTAATACTCGTAGCGCTGTACGTGCTGGAAAACGGAGAGCTCCTACACCTTTTATCCCTCCACCTGTGTCACCTCGCCTCGCACGTTCCCGTAGACAGAGAATCCCTTCTCCAGATTCTCCAAGTTCGCCCGCTGCAATCACCAATCCCGAAATACCGGGGCTGATTCCCTCTTTGATGATGAAGCTATTGAGTCGGACAATGAGGCCGCTCTGTCAGGAGAAGAGGCCGTCTCGTTAGGTGGGACAGCTCCGCCTCGGAAGACAAGGGGACCGAAAATGTAGGGAAAAATCAGGGACGGATGATGGGT
>JADNYI010000217.1:0-57464 GCA_015501065.1 Infundibulicybe gibba
GAGATGCACATGTTGATATCCCGAAATTGTGCGGAGATTTCTGACGCCATCCCAGGCCGAGGGCCATGAAAAGAAATACAGGGACCGACGGCGAGCTTGGACAGGGCTCTATATGTGGCTGGGAATCCGAAGAAGTAGTATCGGCCGCATGTTTCGCATCCTCCGGCATGGGAGGGAACTTGTATCGTCGGGACCGGGTGATTTGGCCACCGCTTCCGTAGTGATGGGTGGCGCGTCCGGTTCGCGTAGCTGAGGGCAGAGAATTGAGCGAGGCGGGATTTATTCTGATGACAATGCTTACTGTCATATTTTTCATGGCGGATGTTGGGGTGTCTGTCATGATGAAGATGGAGCCGTCGTACCAACAAATTTGTTAGTAGGACCATGAGAGACCATGAGCAAATAGCAAACAATATATCACTGATCACGGCAATCAAGCGTACGCGCCTTCGGTGTTTGTAAGCAGTGGATGGCGGAGGACTCATTCGGAATCGCAGGAACCCACAAAAAAAAATAATGATGTGAATCAGAACGGCAGCATGAATATTTGGGAATAATATCTCTGCCACGATCGGGTTGGGCGATATGGATATATTTGGGTATGGAAATTATAGACAAATGTAGACCGAAATCGAAGTAATAGCCGCCCCTGGGACTGGATACGCTACCTGAGGGATAAGATCCCCGAGTTGGTCGAGTTCATTCTCGCGCCCTCTTCCGCGACCTTCTTTTTCTTCGTATTCTCGGCAGGAACATCCCAGATTCGCCAGAATTTGAGATTCTCATCGCCAGCGCCTGTACAAACGACGTCGCCCGCGGGTCCTATGCAACTAAAGAGCACCCTCGAGTCGTGAGCATCGCGTATTTCGGCGACGCGGTCCATGCTTGGGTAGGCGTGCAGCATGATGGAATTTGTTGGATAGCCATGTGTGGAGAAGATCTCTTTCTTGTGCGGTGCCCAAAGAAGAGAGGTGATCTGAGAAGGTGTCTTGAGTGTGTGGAGACGCGCGCCGGTGGTACTATTCCAAACGTTGATGGTGGCGTCATTGGTTCCACCACCGGATGCAAGCAGAGAGGGCTGCCACGGGCACCACGCGACTGCTTTGACCGCGGCGGAGTGGTTTCGTTTTGTCCATTTGGCGGTCCCACGAGCGCCGGGGCCGACATCCCCAAGCCTGCCATCCCAGATGTTAACGACGTTGTCATTGCCCCCACTAGCCAGCAACTCTCCATCTGCGCGCCATTTTAATCCACAGACTTCGCCGGTGTGGCCCAAGAGCTCCATGGCTTTGTGCCGCGGCATCCGAACATCATGATGCCAGATACTGCCGTCTCCACAGCCGGACGTGAGGATGTGCTCGTGCCAGGAAAGGGTGGCGATTTGGGCTTGATGGCCGCTCATCGTGCGCAACTTCTGACCAGACTCGACATCCCACAGCTCCACGTCCCCTGTTCCGATACCCACTCCCAAGAACATGCCATCGTTTGAGAAATCGACGCTGGACACGTACGATCCTTCTGGAGCCTCGCCCATCTGAACCACGGTGCCCGTATCGGCCTTCCATATGTACGTGGACGCCTCGAGGGCCACAGCCACAGCGTTCTGGCAGGACCAGCTGATGAGATTGAGATAAAAATCGTCCACCATACCAGGGGCATCGAGAACACGTTCTGGCTGGGTGGGTATTTTACGTGATTTGTTTGTCGTGGCCCCCGTGGATGATGGCACCGCCCCGGGGCGAGAAGCATAGAGTGGTTTCGCAAACTCGCGTTGCTGCGCAAGGGTGGTGTCGGAGGAAGAAGATGCAGAAGGGGGTTGTTCGTGGTATCCCAAGATGCGGCGGTTTAGAGGAACGCCAGTGGCGGCAACCAGACGTGCGGTGTGGCCAGGTGAAGCCGTTTTGGGATTGAGATGGGATTGGTCGAGAGTTGGGGCGACCTCAGATTCCGAGTCTCTGTTTGTAATGAATCTGTCCCGTTGGTTACGATTCTAGGAGAAATAAGTATATGGCTGGGCTAATTGAAGCCATCAACCTACCGTGGCTGGTGTGGATCTCGAACGTTTCACCTCGGACTTGGGTGGAGGAACATAGTCTCGGGTGACAACATCAAGCCTGCTTTCAACGCCACCCTTGCGAATCACGCCACCACCAGCCTGCTTCTGGAAAGATTCTGACGATGGTATCCCACTCGATGTCGTCCGCTTGATGGGAGATGATGGGCGGGACTTTGCTTGTATGAATGGGTTTGTGGTATCAAACGGATTCGTTGAAGAGATTGATACATTATTGAGTGCATGAAGGAGAGACGGCGTGAGTGGTGTCTTTGCCTCTGAGCGAGAACGGTGTCGGGACGGTGTTTTCGGCTGGTTGAACAACGACATGGCTCAAGTTGTGGTGGCCAGGTGGCTGCCAACCATAAATAAAGTGGCTCACGTGATCGCGCGTGTTGTTTGGGGCAGTTCCAGATACCAAACAATCAAATATAATACTCTATTACACACCGAGTCCACTACTGCTCGCTGACAAAAACAGCTGCCATGCCCATACCCGATCCAATACACATACTTGTCACAAACACTTTAGTTCCATACTGCTTGGCAATATTTAGACCAGTTGCGATCTGACGCGCGCCAGCTAATTCACAGGATGAGTGGGTAATCACAGAAAGAATGAACAGTCACGCACTGCAGCCGAGGGGATGGCCGATAGCAATAGCACCGCCATGCAAGTTGACCTTTTCAAAGGGATTCCAAGGGTTTGCACAGAGTACACGGCTTGCGAGGCGAATGCCTCGTTGATTTCATAAAAGTCAATGTCCTCTTTGGACAGACCCGCCTTTCCGAGGACCCGGGGAATAGCATATGCAGGGCCGACGCCCATAATGCGGGGAGGTACACCGACGGTAGCCGCGGCAACAAACTTGCCAAGTATGGGAAGTCCGAGCTTTTTCGCAACAGAGCGGCGGGCAAGGAGAACTGCGGCAGCGCCGTCTGATACTTGGGATGCATTACCTATTCACTCGTTAGTTGAAATAATGAGCCAACTCGCGCCATTCCTCACCTGCATGAGTTGATCCGGTTTTCGAGAATGCCGGTTTGAGCTTGGCTAGGCTCTCGGCTGTAACACCCTCTCGGACGCCATCATCCGCCTCTACGACGATCTCGTGAACTTTTTCAGTCTTGGGGTCGGTGATCTTTGTCTTGATCGGGAGGATTTCAGCCTTGAACTTGCCAGCCTTCTGAGCAGCAGCGGCCTTCTGGAATGAATGTGCGGCGAATTTGTCTTGAACCTCGCGGGAGATGTTATAGTCGCTAGCAACATTTTCGGAGGTGATGCCCATGGGGATCGTGCAATCTTCGGCCTCCTGAGTTTGGAGTACCTCGTCAGAGAAGTCTCCTGCACCTCCCGGGCCGTAACCAAAGGTCATGGACTCTACGCCAGCGCCTTTATAGATATAAGAAAGCGGCCGCAAGAGTTCGCGAAGGACAACTCACCAATACCAATGTCAATCTCGCCGACAAGGATTTGGTTGGCGATCTGGCTGACAGCGGAAAGGCCCGAGGAGCATTGTCGGTTGATAGTGTTGAGGGAGGTGGTGTTGGGGATGCCAGCGTGGAGAGCGGCCATACGAGCGGCACTTGCGCCGCCAGCTGGAGGAAGTACATTGCCGACGGAGATATCCTCAATCAAGGAGGGGTCGAGGTTGGCTCGTTCATAGACAGCCCGAAGGACTTGGGACAGGATGTAATCGGGTTTCGTATCCTTGAAGGCTCCTTTCCTAGCCTAAAGCGTCGTTAGTGGGGTCAGAAGGGCTGGAACGATAATACCAACCTTGGTCACTGCTGAACGGATGGCAGAGACAATGACCACATCGTTGTCGTTTTTCTGGAGAATGCGGGCCTTGGCGGACGATGAGGAGGCTTGAGCGGACATGGTTCAAGGAAGTGCGGTACAGAAAGTCGTCAAGTGCGGATTTATAAATGATTCTGGCTTACCCGGCACACATAATCACATGCCGCGTCGGTGTCTCAAAGGTCCGGAGATTAGCTAATTCTGTGATTTATCACCACTTGGAAATTCAACAGCTTCATGGCTTCCCGCCTCATCCGGTTCCAGGATTTCGATTCCAGCTTTCACCATGGCGAATCTCTTCATGAGTCCATACACATCATCCGCGAAGCCATCACCCATATCCGGGAAAATTGGGCAAACTACCAAGATCTCATTGACCGCCTGACCGTATTTCTCCAAGATGCTGACAATCTTGCGCAAGACGACGAGCGTCGCCTCATCGAAGACATGTATCTCACTCCCAAGGCATGGGTCGATAGAAACCCAGACGGTCATGATACCAACGACTTCAGTATCCTTCGTCTGTACCTATCAGACTTTGGATATCGTGAGGTTTTTGGAATTGCAGAGGAAGCAATGCAAACAAACTCCCTAGTCACAGTATACGACCTTATCCCTGCCATTTTCCTTATCGAATTGCTCAACATCGATCTCTTCAATTACACCGCTCTGCATGATGAAGGGAACAACTTTCAGGGCATCGTTTACCGTGGGTCATACTCTCCAGAAACCCGCATCCAAGAGTTCAGGGACCTTTACGCCAAACCCCTCCCCGAGCGCTATTGGGCAGTCCCCCTCCCTATCATGTCTGCCAGTTTATCCCCCAACACGGCTCTCGCCCATGCTTTGGCAGAGCCACGCCGACAGTCGAGCCATCTCCTACTCTGGAGAATCCACGTTGCTTCTCTCAGTCCGCGCAGCCTTGAAATGTACAAATCCCGCTTCCCCACGAGCGTGGTATCCACCATCTGTGCTGTTCCCGTCCAACCAATTTCTCCATATCCAGACGAACGCGAGGTCATACTCCGGGGCCCGTTCTTTCAGCTCGTTCGTATTGCGGACGAAATTGTTGATGGAGTAGGGAGTGTGTGCGTCATAGACCTAGTGATGCTCAATTCCAACCGCGACCATCCAACCACCATGGAACTCAGCGCGGCGCGTGGCCAAAAAGCAAGGGAGTTATTCGCTGCATTGGTCGCGATGGAAAGGTTCAGCATTTGTAAACGGCTGGCTGATAGCTTCAACCTTTCTCGTGATGTGCAAGAGTACGCACAGGCGTATGCAGCCGCACAGGAGAAGGTTACGCGGCTGGCGAATAATTAGGATCGTTGACATTGTAACAGTGGATATCTATTGGGACCCGTTATGTTGTGCAGCTACAGCTTTATCTTTTGTAGCCTTGGCCGCAGAACCATTCTTGCTACGTTTTCCGGGGTTTGAGCCGGTAGCCCGGCTTCGTCGCTGTGCAAGCCCTTCCATACTCCGTTCCAGGCAAGTGTTAAATCCTTTCAGTCATGAGCGCTTGAACCCCCACGTAACGATTTCATAGATCTGGTTCCATCAACCCGGTAAACCAGCCAGGTTCTCAGGCGGAAGGCCTCAGAAAAACACTCAATCCGGAATGCTCGACCAGGCGTTTGCATGCATTGTATTCCTCTTCCTTGGCTCGATATGCCCATGAATGGACTCTTATCGGCCACGTTTTGATTACTGCACCACCTCAATTAACGAAGTGCAGCCACCAAGATGACAGCGTCCCAAATGAATATACAATCATCCCCTACGGTCATTCGCAGCTCCTTCAAATAAAACTGGTGCTCAAGTTTAGAAAAATCAAGTCCATCTACACTTCCACACATATGTTTCACACTGCGTGTGTTGTGGCCTAGTAGCGTGGGTACATTGTTCATTGTTTGCTCACGGTCCTACTGATAAATTTGTTGGTACGACGGTTCCACCCCAAACCACCACCTAACCTTACTCTTTATCATGACAGACACCCCAACATTCGCCATGAAAAATATGACAGTAAGCACCGCCATCAAAATAACTCCCGCCTTGCTTAATTCTCCGCCCTCAGCTGCGCGAACCGGACGCGCCACCTATCACCACGGGGGTGGTGGCCAAATCGCCCCGGTCCCGACGATACAAGTTCCCTCCCATGCCGGAAGATGCGAAAACACGCTGCCGATACTACTTCTTCGGATTCCCAGCCACATATAGAGCCCTGTCCAAGCTCGCCGTCGGTCCCTGTATTTCTTTTCATGGCCCCTCGGCCTGGGATGGTGTCAGAAATCTCCGCACCGTTTCGGGATATCGACATCTGCATCTCTTCAGGGGGGTGGTGCACGAGGGAGAGGAGTTAGAGGATGAGAAGGGGGAGGACACATCAGCCACTCCAGGGGAGAAGAGCACCTATGTCGTCGGTGTGTTTGTGAACATCCGGGAATATGCACACCGGCGGCCCACGGAGGAGCAGATGGATTCCTTGATCAAGATTCTGGGAGAGCCGAGGTGGTACAAGGACGCGTGGCTGAAGACAGATTTTGACCTTTATGGTGTGATGTAATCTTGTTATCGTGATACCTCCGCCACAAACTTTTCCCCGGCCTTGTATAACCCTACCAAAGAAATGACATTGACCCTTCTCCTGGTTGATATCCTGCCCACCCCCTATCATCGTCTTTCTTTTCCGCGAGCGCGTCTGGATATATCGGCATACTGCGGTCTACATGCCAAGCCTCGTGACGTGTGTCCACGTAGGATGGGATATCCCAGAACATACCCCCGAGTGGTGTGCAGGAAAAAGTTGATTAAATACCGATCCATTAAAGAATTGCTGCATTGTTTGATACAGGTGCGTCACGCGCGTCGGTGTGCACGTGGTCCCGACACCTGAGCGCTGATTCATCACTAGGGTACGGGGGGATTTGGCGGGGGGTTACAAACACCAGGTACATAATAACACGTATCACGTAGGCAAAGTTTTGGGGCGGAAATGACAATCTATACAGTAACTCATCCACCAACTCAACAAAAATCTCCCTACACTACCATGACGTTATGAGGCAATAGTGATTTTCTGCCACAGAAAATCAGTATTGCCTCATAACGTCATGGCACAACTCATCTAAGTTTTGGATTGCGGCATAAGTGAGCACTCGCTTATGCCGCGATCCACAACTTAGACCCTACCCCAATGAAAATCCAAATTGCTATGGATCATGTTTCCAATTTGACGACATCAGAAGCGCCCGAACCTTGAAGATATCAAATATCATGATGACGGTGTTACAGCACCAGTGATCTACCCCCAGTATCCCCGTAGGGTGGACATAGATAAGATCATGAACCTGCTAACCGGTAACGATGGTTTCGATCAAGGCGAGGAAGAGTCCTCCGATGGCAACTCGGATGATGTATCGATGAATCTCTAACTCTGAATGCCCTCTTATCACCTCCACGTTATCTGGGCCAAACTACGCACCCAGTTCATGACAATCATTCCCTGCGCGGTCCAGATCAACTTGATATTATTCATTCCATTAACCCTGCTTTCGGGACCCTTGGTCCCCCTTTTAAAACCCCCCCTCAATGCCCAGGCCGCCCACATAACCTTCTTCGCGGGTTCCCGACTTTTTGAATGCACCCTGGATTTTGATTACGGTCTCTTGGGGTCATCTAGAAGGATATACGTATTGTACAAGTACAAAACTAGGATGCCTAGCATCAGAGCCCGCGGTCGGTAGCTGATATCGTTATACCGGGGTGCTTTACCTATGGAATGCTCATGACATATTTGGGGCATTTTTTCTGGGGCCTACCGAGAGCATGTCGCTTCCCGCACGGGCCTCGCATTTTGTGATGGCCATGACGTTTGACGCGAAGAGGAATAGCGACAAGAAGACCGCCCCAACGCCCGCGACCCGCACGATAGTGATGGATGGACCTAGCACGATTGAAGCCTTCCATACCATACTCGAATCGACGATTGGATGTGTGAAGAGATGATTGCACTCACCGCTAGACAGGTATATATACCAATCACAAGCATGAATGCATTACTGCGGGAAGGCCTATCACAGCCTCTTCGGCACAGCCCGTCACGGCCAGCATCAGCAGGTAACGGCTTGTTGGGACGGAAGTAGCATTGACGCCAACGAACTGGGATCCCGATATGTGACAAGAATAGACTTTGTTTCTGAAGACACTTACCAATCTCAAGCAGAACCCTGGACACGGTATGGGTGTGGAGCGGGATCTGTGCTCCAGCTTTCCGCCGTTTGTCTGCGGCAACACCGTCAAGCCACCTCAATTTGTTGCGGGAAACATGGCATACCAAACGATTGAAGGAGAACGATGAGACTCTGACATTCCTCTCGAGTGAATGGTGCAGGGATCGAACGATGAGAAGGAAACAACCAATCTATAAGAGGAAATTTGGTCAGCCAATGGGGTCTGAGATCAGGGCTACAGAATGCACCAGTCGAAACCCAGTCAAGAGCATCTATCGCATCTTGATGGGCGTTCGGCGGGAGGGATACATGGGCTGGATGTGCCTCCATGAAAGACCAATAACGATATCTGGCGTCGAGCTCTGTTATGTGTTTAAAATCCAAGGTACACCACCCAAAATAAAACATGACCCACGATCGTCCCCATCTCCATGTTGCACAGGGCGGGGTTTTCCATCTCTACTGGCCTCATGCACTGAATCGAACGCTACTGACTGTTTCCCATGGTTGACCAAGCAGCTCAGCGGAACGAAGCCATGCTCACGAGAACCCGTGTCCCGCAGCCAGAGTTCCTGACCGGAGACCGTGACATCATCGTGGCCCTCGAAGTATGTCATCACGCTATTAAGCAGCCTCTCATCGCTCAAATCCACATTGGTAACGGCCCGGCAGGCATGATGCACGAAGTAGCGGTTCTCGTCCGGGAGGAGATATTTGGTCCAACCAAGGGTGTGGAATGGCTGGTTGGCTTGCATGGGCGGGGGTTCCGTATATGAGGGAATGGTACGACGAGGGTTGGCAGGCGACTGCAAATACGAATCAAAATAAGGCGGGCTTGGGGGGGATATATGAAGCGCCGTTTTGCTTGTAGCGGTATTAATAGAAATTATGGCCACCAAACACAATTGATTCACCTAGTATCGAAGCCATATGTGACATTTGACGCTTCGTCGGCTGGTTGACTGAAACCCTGCTGATGTGGACTATGTACATGGTCAGCATGGTCAGAGGCAGCCCTCGTAGCGACTTACTTGTTCGGGTGGGGTCCAAAGGCGGATGGGACTAACCGAATAACTTGCGCCCCATGCGCACCTTCATTTCCGCTGCTCACTTGGCCTTGCCTTATTGCATGAGGAGAAGGTATCCGGGGAATCAGGCGCGAAGGTAACACGCCACGATCCATGGGTATCAATTCACCCACGCGTATTACTTCAGCGGCCGGTGGTTCAGAAGCCGTCGGTTTGTCCGTCTTACTTGTAATGATGCATCCAAGTCCGTCAGGATCAGCATCGACACGATCGTCTGATTCAGAATGGAGCGTTTCGCCCGTCCCGTTGGCAGTGATGCTAGTGTCCAACTTGTGGTCGATATCGTGATGTTCCTTAGCAGATGCTTCAAGGGTGGCGGGTTCAATTTTAACCCCAACATTCGGTACCGCTTCCAAATCTGTCGCCACTTGTGATATAGGAGGTAGTGGCGACGAACCGGTTTGTGGTGATGATACGGAGGATCCAACATGTGCTTCTTCACCCAGGAGCGAAGAAACTGGGCTTGGAGAAATTCCGCCCTCTTCCGGTGGGTTAGATGAAGGAAACGCGCCGACTGAAGAACTTTCAACAGACTTTGGTGGCCATTCCCGTTTCTCCTTGGCCTCCTCCCTTGCTGGATCCCCGGTGATATAAGATGAAACGCTTAAGCTACGGGGCGTCAAAGACGGCCGGCGCTTCTTTTGCTGTTCAAACTGACCAACTAGGTCGGCTATGCTATGAAGAGGTTGCTCTGACAGCGGCCTAGCGTATATAATGGGGAATCAGCGATCCAAGTCAAGTGAAATGTTCGTTCATTGCGTACATTTACTGCGGCGGATACGAGAAAACCAACAAATTGAGACGGTAGGTTAAAAAAAAGTGAGCCAGTTGTCCGTTGGTGTTTCTTGAAGCTGGCATCTGCAATATCAATGTGCATGCACATTGTGCGTGTTGGAGTCAAATATAGACTATTATTAATATAGATCCAATTTCACTTCCATCACGTGGTTGACAGATTCCGGAGACAATCACTGCAGGCGCCCAAAAATTTTCCCCCAGGAAAAATGCAATATGAAAAATGTCTCGTGTTCTCCGAGTCATTTTTCCCAAGGGGAAATTCCAAATTTATATACAAGTAAAATAGAATTAATATAAATCATTTCTCCCCCCTTTGTTCATGGGGAAAATGTGACATTTTGCTGCCCATTTTCCTCAAAGTAAAAATGCAAAATTTTCATCCCATTTTCTCCAGAGTGATGTAATACATTTTCATAAGGAAAATCCAGGGAGACATCGCATTTTCCTTGTGAAAATGTATTACATCACTCTGGAGAAAATGGGATGAAAATTTTGCATTTTTACTTTGAGGAAAATGGGCAGCAAAATGTCACATTTTCCCCATGAACAAAGGGGGGAGAAATGATTTATATTAATTCTATTTTACTTGTATATAAATTTGGAATTTCCCCTTGGGAAAAATGACTCGGAGAACACGAGACATTTTTCATATTGCATTTTTCCTGGGGGAAAATTTTTGGGCGCCTGCAGTGGATGCGGGTGCGGACATCAGCAAATCAGGGGTATTCTGGTTTGGCATTGGAACGTGGCTGAAAGGGTTGCCATCCACCGCCAGCGTTGCCACTGGCATCCTGCACCAGATTCCAGGCCCCATTCGAACGCTAGGAAATGCCTGGAAATGCCTCGTCACATTTTCCATCCTGGCACCCTCTGGCCATCAATCCCAGCCATGCAACGATGGCATTGTCTGGCAAGACCTTGTAAGCTGGTTGGAATGCGCGAAGATTATGGCTGGAGATTGGGATCTTAACCAATACTGATAGCTTCGTCATCACCTTCCACTCGCTACTAGGCACTATAATTTCGCGCGATATCAACGAAATCGAAAATTGAATATATTGCATTGGGCCCAAAAGCCCACGATCAATACCATACAATGGGTAAATCTACGTTTACATGAAAGGTTCCTAACGATGGCCCTCCTGAGTCCTTTGTCACTCGCTGTGCTGCAAATCGCATCAGCAAAACAAACCATCACTCCGGCCACTATGGCCACTATGGTTCACTATAAACAAATAGACATATACTACGGACTACTATAGAGCAGTACACAGCATTGTTGTGTTTTGCTGATGCGGTTGTGCATCAATGTCGCCGGTGAGTGAGATGCAGGAATTCCAGATGATTCTGGTCCAGGGAGTACGCACCTATATCAAAATCAGTGCTATTGATCATAGACGTGACAATGCGAACACATACTTATTCAACCACCAATCAAGGAGATTCTTGGTGAATCGTTTGACGTCTGAGCCGTCTACATCCTCGAAAAAATGAATTATAAAATCGTAGAGGCCTTGATAGTCAAGATTGTAACGCACGTTGGTCCACTGGGGGGTATCAGTAGGGACGAAGTGCAACTAGGCAGCCGCCAGTGATGACAACAGAGGACACGATACGAAATAACCAGCTACCAACCCAGGTCATTTTGATTAGTTATTGGTATTCAATACTTAAAATCTATGGTACGTATGTTTTCCAGCCCATAGTGTCATATTGATGCATCATATTACTCTTGCAATAGAAAATTGGTGGTGCATCAACTACTTTAGCCATTAATTCTTTGATGATGCATTACCTTGTTCCAGTCCATTATAATGCATCATTTCCCTTATTAATGATGCATTACTTTGTTCCTCCTCATGATGCATTACCCCAGGACACACCATTGACTGAGTTTGAAGCTATGCTGACATAATCAAAACTATATGTTTTTTTTGACCCCAAACACAGCCAGTTATTCCACTCCATGTTTTTTCTGGCCTCAAATGGCAACATATATATACCTATACCATCCCCACCCTAACCAAACACTGACCAAACACTAACTGAACCCTAACTCTAACCAAACACTAACAACCCTAAACTCTAACCAAACACTAACAAAACCCTAACTCTAACCTAACCAAACTCTAACCAAACTCTAACCAAACTCTAACCAAACTCTAACACTAACCTAACCAAGTGATGCATCATATGGTACGTCACATGACATCATGATGCATCATATTATGTAATGTATTACAGTCGATGCATTATGTGATGCATTATATGATGCATCACCAGTAGGTGATGCATCATATTATGTAATGTATTACAGTTGATGCATTACATGATGCATTATATGATGCATCACCTACTGGTAATGCATCATATTATGTAATGTATTATAATTAATCCATCACATGATGCATCACATGACCTTATGATGCATCACACAATATGATGCATCACCAAGTAATACCCAAGTAATGCATTATGGCATGCAGGTTAGTGATGCATCAAATAAGCATGGTGGTTACAGTGCTTGATGCACCACCAATCTTCTATAACTAGACCATCTGATGCATGACTCTGCCAGCATCAGGTGTGTTTTCTTCCCTAGGACTTCTGTATTGAATCTCTCTTGTAAGTCATGGAGCTGCCTTTTGTACCTCACTAACTGGGCGACAACGTCAGATTCATTTTCAGAGCTCAAATCATGCTCACCAGGCTCAGCGCCATGACGTGTCATCAATGGACTATTGGATTGGGACCTAGGAGTGAGGTTGGGGGAGGGATGGACATGAGGAAATTTTCTACCCCGTCGACATCTTATTGTGTTTGCAATCTCCGAATACCGAACAAGGTTTGGTGGTGTTCTCCATTCCCGTGGATACGGGCTCTGAACCCATGACTAACTGACAAATCCCATTAGTATTAGACTCATTTTCCGGCTACTTTCCCAACGGTATCCTTTGCGTCGTGCGTCAACCAACCAAAATCCCCTCAGGCTCCCGCATCCCTCACTAACCTTGAGCGGGGGGACAGGTGAACATAGCCGTTCCCGCCAACCAAATGGATGATGATGGCCTAGACGACGATGATTCAGATGGTTATGCATCTTTGTAGTCAAACTTTGGTTGAAGTGTGAATAAAATATATTATCAGGTTGCGATGCGACAGAGCCCAAATAACAATCTCACTTAACAGTAGTATTGAATAACACTTTCGTCGTTATCCCCCAAATCTCAAGCTCGGAGACCAAGCCACCAGCGGCCACCAGCCTGGTGGAGGCCTGGCCAGGGGTTGCAATGTCTTACCAATATTGTAACGGCTTGAAACGGACATTGAATGTTCCTTCCGTCTTCTCAATCCATCTGCAACTTGGCGCCGCACTCGCCATTGAGCTACCAGCCGGGTTGAAGTCTGGCCAGGGCTGGTCAGAGAGTTGTGAACCGTCACCGGCTTGGTCATCCCTGGTGAGAACTGCCAGGCTAAACCAGATCTCCCACAATTTACTGATGGAATCTCCAGTTCCACGCCTTGGTTCTCTGCAACTGCGGGTTTAATCAACAGGGGGCGTATTCTGAATGAAAGACGGCGCCCATTGGAGATTATCCTACCGTGAAGGCATGTATGGCCCCGTTGATCAAATTCATATCGTGCTAATTGACTCGGATGCAGCGTAGATTCTCCAAAGGTTGTTCAGCTGTGGGCGTGGCCCTGCCAAAATACTGACCAGGGCTGTGTTAAGATGAACTGACAGACATGACGGAGGGGAACCGCCCAGCATTCATGCTCCGTTCTAGGTAAGTACTAAATCCCTTCAATTATAAACCTCCACGTAATGGCTTCATAGAACTGATTCCGTCAGTCTGGTACAACAGCCAGGTCCTCGGGTAGGGGTCTCAGAACAGCACTTCATTCAGCTTCACCCAGCCCCGTTCTGATTGGAATTCCAGATACTGTGCTCCTCTTCCTTGGCTCAATATACCCACAAAAGGGCTCCCATGGGCCACGTTTTGATCACTGCATTGCTTCAAATAACAAAGTACCTCTACAGCCACCAAGATGCCAACGTCCCAATATACAACCACCCCTAATTAGAATGCAGGCGTCAGTACTACAGCTTCTTCGAATAAAAATTGGCGATCAAGTTTAAAAACATCGAGCCCGTCCATGCATCCCACAAACATATTCGACGCCTGTTCATATAGATCGCTCTGATATCGCCCCCCAATCATCTAGGAATGACACTGCTCGCACGGCGCAGGCTCACCGTCTTCGAGATTGGTCTACCTTTGAGCATCTCTGCAAATTTGGAAACGGTAGTGCCCCAAACACCAAGACCTTCTACAATGGCGACAATGTCGCATTGCGCATGAATAACGTACGCACTGCCATCATCTATATACGACACCATTGGTACGACTACTCATCCCTCATGGATGATCTTCGGTGGTACATCCAAGACCTATTCTCCATGTCCCCCACAGCCCTTGATACGATTGATTATCTGCACCGCATCCTGTCTAGCATCAAAATATGGGACTCCGGGGATTCCGTTGACGCGGCTGGCGGTGGGCGGGGCGGATCCGATGACTTTGAGGTCATACGGCTGTATACATCCCCGGCGGGGTACGACCAAATCTTCCGCATCATCAACCAAGCCTTCCGCACAGATTCCATCACGGTCCCCGACCAGGAGAGACGCCTCCGGAGTGCGGTATTCCTTATAGAGCTTCTTAACATCGACTTCTATAATTACACCCTACGCACGCCATCTGTTTCCAACTTCCAGGGCATAGTCTATCGCGGGGTTTCATTCACTGGCGAGCAGCTCGCCGAATTTCAGCGGCTGAGCGAAAAGTCGGTATCCGAGCGGTACTGGGCCATCCCGCTCGCAATGATGTCCACAAGCACCAGCCGTGATGTTGCGTTACACGACTTCGCGGGGGCTGATGCTAACTCTGACATGCGCTTCCCCTTCTTGTGGCGTATCCACATTTATGAGCTCAAGCCATCATATCTCGAAATATACAAATCCCAATTCCCCACCAGTGTTGTCTCAACCATCTCCGCCGTCCCGATTAGGGAAATATCAGACATCGGTACAGAGGACGAGGTGCTTCTTCGCGGCCCATTCTTCCAAATGATTTCCCTCCGCGAGGAGAGCATGGAGGGAGTCCCAAACAAGGTTAATGTCATGGATCTCATGATGCTAAATTGCAACCGCGATCATCCGACCACGATGGAGCTCAGCCAGCATGATGGGGACCGTGCAAGAACGCTATTTTCCTGTATTGTGAGGATGTGGATGGCTGAAGTGTGTATGGAGCTCGCTTTGGCGCATGGGCTCCATGAGGACGTAGAGGGGTATATAACAGTCCATGAGGGGGAAAAACGGAAATTTGACGAGTATTTCGCATCTTCTCCGACTCCGAGTCTGTAGTAGGACTAAAATTTACCACAATCGGCATCTGGAACATATGCCAAGTATACAATGGACGGCCAATACATAGAGCATGCTGAATTTTATGTTTTACACGCCTTCCGGCAGTTAAGAGTCGAGATCAATGAGGTCGCCCCGAAAGTGTTGGGTACACGTCCATCCCTAAAAGGGGAACCATTCGAATCATACAGGTCCTTCCCCCGACTGGTATCCTACCCATCCCGTATCATTCTTCTTTTCCGCGCCGCGAGTGCGTAGATATATTGATATATTACATCAATACTATGTACGAGTCCTTTAGCACCAGCATCCATATAAGGTCCAAACAACACCGCAGCGACATCTCGATCGGTCTGGCTGACACCCATCAACAACTCCACCGGGTCCAAGCACACCTCGCGCACCGTCTGCGCACCATCCACCAAGTACTATAATCGCTACATCATGATACGGAAACTAACATTCCTCGCGGATCAATTATTGTGCGCGTTCACACAGAGAATTTGACGAATTCACAGATCATTATCCATTTTACATAGGCGGCAAATGTGGTAGCTCGTAATGACTACACTACGGAAGGGGAATACTACAAAAGCAATCAGAATCAACACTTCAAACCTGCGTGATACATACGAGGGTGGCATGATTGCCACGCCGACTCGGAGCGAGTCAATATGAGCGGTGGCGAACTAAAAGAATGTCAAATCAAGACCGAAATGACGAAAAAGTGAACCCACAAATCCCATGAGGCCGCTCGCCGAGCAAGTACATGAACCCAGAACAGTCAAATGCACCGCCACACGCATGAACATGATCCAAAGAGGGGCCTCATCCCCATGGCCCCCGCGAAGGTCGACAGCAGGTGGCAACAAGGCCGACACAGCTCCAGTTACCGCACAGTATGGGGGTCCACTTCGGAAGCCAGCCAACGATGGTCATGCAATACGTGAGACACCCTGCCGAGGTGAACTATCACATTCTGCCCCAGCCTCGCACGGCACCCGGGGGCACGGTGTGTCCTCAGGAGTGACGGGCCACACCAGGACCCGCCGACACCCTCTTGGCTGCGCATCCGACTGTCTATGCGTGGGAATGTACTCGCCTCCATTGTGAAGCAGGGGGGTGTGGGATTGAGGTATTTGGATCAAGGCGGGTGGCTGACATGGGGGGATTAGCACAGCGCTGGTCAACGAGCGGGATTATGAACATACTGGGATGAGGGGCGGGGCGGGTTTGGCAGGGTCGGCAGAAGCATAAATTGATTGCCGGGGAAGCGAGATTAGATGGGAAGTGTTAGACCACCAGATGGCTAGGGAAGACTGGGAACAAAGTGAATGAGGCGGTTGGATTGATGAGAATTGGGGAGAGAGGTGGGCCTCCTTGTAAGGTAGACGAAGTTCATACTCATCTATGCTCACATGACTTTTCGTGACAAACACAAGAAATCGAAATAACAATCTCTCTGTCCACTTTACGTAGGTATGCCTTCACCAAAAAATTTTGAATTTGGAATCAGATTTTTTGTTCAGAGCACATTTGTTGTAAGATCTCGTGGGGTTGAGTTATTTCATTGAACGAGATAAGTAGCTGGTCACGACCCCTCAAACTTGCTCCCAGGACCGCGGGAAGTTTGGCCATTTGTGCCCATTTATGGCAAATCACGGGACACTAACCCCCGCTAACCCCATGTCACAGGGGTGTAACATCACCTGAGCATAGATGAGTATGAACTTCGTCTACCTTATGTTTTCTGGAGGGTGTCACGTAATGCTGTGCCACATTTTCTGAGACATCAACATCGATCGTGTCGGGATCACGTGCCTGCCGACGCGACGCGCCTGTATAATTTAAAGTCAACATCCAAACAATGCAAATTCTTTCCCGCCTTCCCCAATGGATCGGTATTTAATCAACTCTTTCCTGCACACCACAAGGGGATATGTTCTGGAATAACCCCCGTGGCCCGAACACATCCAATGAGACATGATGGAAATGTAATTGACTTTATTCTCCTCCGTTTCAACAACGTTAGGACATACTTGGCACCGAAATGAAAAAAAAGACAGATAACGGTTAAATGGTCAACTCGCGAGCCTATATTTTCACCTCAGGCTACAACTTGAAAGTGCAAGGCGCTATGTCGACTTTTGTCGAACCTGGTGACCAGCGAGTCCCTATTTGTTCACACAACTGACACCGCAGCATACCAAATTCTAAACTTCCCACTGCGAGGGTCTGGTGTCAACTTTTCTTCCTTATCCCATGACTTCCAAACCAAAAACCTACACCTGGATTTCACTCTGGTTTTTACTTACTGTGCCGATTATTGCTTGGGATGTTGGTTACTGTTTCATGAGGTATGTTGGTCATAGTTTTTGGGTGGTCCCAATAGGTCCCAATGTCTTAAGCGCGGGTTCTGGCTCTTTTAGGCCAAGGTCTATGAAGGTTTGCCTTACTACGGATACAACTTCGTCTTTATTGTCTGATTGTAATACTAGGGCGGTGACTTACACTGGCTCTGGAAACCGTATGGTATTTACCAAGAAGTCAGCACGCTTGCCACTCATTAATTCGCATTAGACTGATGATTTGAGCAACAGGTTGATTATGTACTGAAATCACAAATCCTTCGATTCTTGACTGAGGGTTCTTGTTAGGTCTATGGTTTACCAGCACTGCATTCTGGGGACGGTTTTACAAATGCGCAATGTGAATTCCAAGATTCTGACATGGCTGTGTCCCCGGCGCGTCACTAACATTGTCAATTACAGCTTTTCTCAATATTATTGAGACTTTGATTAATATTACCTACCTCTACCTCGCCCATGTCGCTGCCTGGCCACCCGCAACCCTTGTTGGGTTCTCTGGGGCCCTGATGACATGGGCTAAAACCGTCCTGTACTGGGCGCAGGAATACTATTGCGGGTATTGCGCGGTCGGACATAACTCCCTTTCGGATTTAATTGTTTATTGGATTATTCCCGGTGGGCAAGTGGACCCCATTCTTATGAGTCCCCTCACGCTGACCTAATCTTAGACTCTGGATTGTTGTCCCCGCTTTTATCCTCTTTCAGCTTGGAAGTGATTTGGTCGAATCCTTGGAGGTCGCATCAAAGAAGGCGAAAGCGCAATGAGTTAGTTGACACCCATGTTCGATGCATTGGGCAGATCTTTCTTTATCTACTTCCACATCGTTGGCATGGATATCCGTTTCAAAAATACGGACAACCTAAGCGCTAGGTGGAAATAAGAATCATGTTAACTCTGCTACCGCGTCGCGAATTCGTTGTTCATCGGCGTCTGAACGAGGATCGGTACTTAATCAACTATTTCCCACAAAACACTCTACGGCTAACATGGGGATACTTTCTGGGATAACCTCGTTTTGTGTGGACACATATCATGATGCAGGATTGAAATGTAGGTCCGACGTAGTATGTCCATATATCCAGGCGCGCTCGCGGAAAGGAAAGGCGATGACAGGGTGTCGCTTACGCTTCCATCTCGCGTCCCTTCTTGGACTCTGTTCGTCATCCATACACTGTATTTAGCTGTTCCACGCTACAAGCCCATCGGAAATCGTGGATTAGTTGACTTGGTTCTCCTCGACCACTCTGACAACCCGCCAAGGCGCAAGCGCAGCCTGATATGCTGCGTCTTTGCATATTTATTCGCGCCTCCAACCTCCCCCGTTGCATGCCCGATCCGAGAGTATTCTGCCACCCCGTCATCCGCGACACGGCTCCTAGATTCAGTTCTAACAATTTTGTCCAGGGGAGTACACACCAGGTTTACACGTTGACAAGAGACCGGGCTTTGCTCAAGGGTTCGATATGTAAGACTTGAACTTGAGTTTAGACTCACGTAGTACATATCTAGGTAGACCAAAAACATGACACAACTTGGAACTTCTTTCAAGAGATGGTAAGTGGATTGTGTAATGTTTTGCAAATTCCACCGAGGCAAACAAGTTGCACGGTTGGCTTGACTCCGAGACCGGCACCTTGACCGTAAGCAAGTCGATAGCCCGGCCCTTCGACAGGTTGCGTCTGCCTACTACTAGCAGTAAAAGCGCAGCCAGTGGAGGACTATAATACACATTAATACTGAACTTGCTGATGGTTCTACACCAGGAGCCAACCGATGCTGAAACCGCTCAAAACCTCGGGTGGCAATTGAGGGACGCCTGTACCGCTGGCGACCTAGAGGTTTCATAAACCTACATGCCCTTTCCCCTCCGATATTAATGATGAAACAAATAACAGGAAATCACTCGCCTCCTCCATCTCATCGATACCGATGTCCTCCTTACGCCCATAGTAGACAAGGTAATATTGTTGGGGCAATTATACTGTTTATTAATCTTGTTAAACAGAAAACATCGTTATGTTTCTACGTCAGAAAGACAATACCAGTTCCCGCTGTTGAAGTGAAACCCGAAATCCAAGCGCTTGCTCAGCGAGTTTTAGAGAAGCTCCAAACTCAAAAAACTGAGGCATGGAAAAAAGTTGTCAGCTCCCTCAGAGGCTCGCCGTCGTCTCTCCTGTCGACTGCGAGGGATAGAGGCGTCCATAACTCCCCTACGTCATCAGGTAGCTCGCAAATCGACGTCCTTTGCTTTGACTTGCGACGCGCGCTCGACGTGCCACCTGGAACGATACTCTGGGAAGACTCCAAGATGTCTTGCGCTCCAAATGAATTATTATCTCAGGTGATTGCAGCATATCGAGGCTTGGTCAACAATATGTACCGGCATCCTCTTGTACCTATCACAAGCCTCCTGGTTTCTCTTGAAGGCGAATCCACTGTTCAGCCCGCAGACGATATACCGGCTTCTCTAACCTTACAGAACCTCAAGGAAAAACGATCAGCAGAAAAAACAGGTCCAATTCGAATAGGGTATCAACCGAGTGACGACCCAAAAGGTTTACGGTTATTGTGGCGTCATTCTACGGACCTCAAGACCCCCGTCTGGTCTGCAGAACGTCTATCCGCCTTGCCCGCGGCGTGGATCCAGTCCACCCCAGCGAACTGGGTGAAACCAATATCCACACCGGCATCGGCTGTCGTTGGTAACTCACAGTTCCTATTCAAAACGACTCCAACGCTGGCCTTTGCCCCACCGCAAATCACGCCATTTCCTCACCCAAAAGCGGAGTACCCGCCCCTTATTTCGTCGCATATCGACCTCATCCTTATGCAGCCCGTCTCAGGTGATGGCATACGGACTGCCGATCTGGGGGAGTTTGCGCGCATTGCATATTTTGCGTTGGACAAGGCGGTAGTGCCGAAACCTGATCAGCTTATTCCACCTCTTGATGCTCAGCAGGCAAGAAAGCTCTTGGGGAGGGAGATTCAGTGGCGGAGACCCACGTCGAAGCGGGAGTCAGATCATGACGATGTATTGCTGATAGGGTACGTATGGGGCGTGGATCCGGGTGATGAAAACAACGACAAGAATACCTTGAAGCTGTTTGTTTTCAGCAGTGAAGAACGCCAGCCCATTCGCATTCTAGATTTGACCACTGCTCCCCCTCGTAAACTTTCCCCTCAACCGCCGAAGTCGGACTCGAATGGGGAAAAGATCGCATGGGTTGGGGTCATTCCTCTTCCTGGTGGCGCATCAGCTGTTTCTCAATCGGAGGAGGAGATAGGCGTCATCAACGGCATTCATGAATTAATTGAATCATTTCGTCAGACACCAGTGTTCGAGGTGACTACATTCCTTCTCAGGGTTAACAATTAACCGTTCTTTTTTCCCCGAATAGGTAAAACAAAACGATACTATCATTGTCGGGGACGTTCACATCCTCAGAAATGCTGAAGAATTCCCCGTCAAAATCCCGAATGCGAAGCCTGGAATATGGGTCTCTCACGTTCTGGTATCCGATGAATCAGCGGATATCCCGGTTAGCGTGGAAGTCCACTTTCGCTGCGCTAGCTCCCACGAAGACATTTACGCGGATCTTGGAAGCATTGTACTGACACCCACCGATGGAACACCTGGACAGGACACCGGTCATTTACCATGGACTCTCGTCGGGGATTTCGGCGTCGATGCGGGTGGAGCGGGCATCCTCGCTCACTCAGCATTTCTCCCCGGCGGTGTATGTTTCCGCTTCGCAGAACAGAACAACGAGAGTGGTGGTGAAATCCAGACACAAATCTTATTTGAAACTGTTGGGTTGGCGGCAACCGACAGAGACTTGACTCATGCTACCGTGCCTGGTGGCGTAGTGTGTAAGTGTGCTCTCGTCTTTCGTATTTCACATTTCGGTTTAGATTGATGTGTCGATGATATAGGCAAAGCTGGTGCAGGCGATGGCGTGTACAATGTATATGTGCGTATTGACGAAGGCGGTGAAGTTGTCGGGGTTAGAGTCCCTTTCTTTTGAACGAAGGAAGTATAAAATTCGGGGCTGCTTGTAAATACATGCAACAATGTATCTTAACGAGATAAGGATAATTTATCTCAGACGCATGTTAACAAATTTTGGAACCAAAGGAAGCTTATTTTCTCAGACTTATGTGTGTGATGATACGGTTGGGTTGAGATGCCTTCATAGATCACGGCCCCGAAACACAGTACGCTTCCCCTAGTAAAAGATTGGTACAGCCCTGTGTCGCGCACAAAATCAATTTATCATCGGGGATCGCATAGTTTCGCATGGCTTACTGAATTCAACTCAGGGTTCCATGTTTGTATCTTCGCAATGGTGGTATTGAACGTTTGAGAAATGGCGACTGTTAAAGCCATACAACGTTGAGCTAACGGAGTCGATACACCAAAAGGGGTGACTTACAGCAATTGTCTCCGGACACCACCTGCCGCAAGATTTATGAGTTCGCACAAGCTTCAGTGCTCATCGCACTTACAGTATAATACTTGAGACAACCGGTTGTAATAGTTCCAGATGCAACGTTGGTCGGAACCGGCGTTCCTGTTGAGGAAGGACCAGATACGCAATAGTTCAATCCAAGCTGGGCCCTGATTAGCGCCAATCCATTTCGTGTGCAAATAAAAAGGTACCTGTAGATTCGTGCAGCCGCTGTGTATTTATGCTTGGATCAGCACTTAGATAGGCTAGGGGTGAGCACGAACGAATTCAGCCCGGTATTCCATCGCAAGATGTCACTCAGAGAGACACTGAATTTAGTTTCGATAGCGCCTAACGTTGGTTCAGGTTAGGGTGGGTTTGGTATGAAAGGGAGGGGATAGATACCGCAAGAGTCTCCGGATACGGGCTAAAAAGCATTCGAATGTCAAATGCCAAGTTCAGTTGATTTTCAAAGTCTGCACCTACTTCGTAGTATTTGTTGCAGCCTTGGGTGATGGTACCTGGAGCAATAGGTGCCGTCGGTGAACCCGTCGGTCCAGTTGTGGTGGTGGGGGTTGGGCCAGCGACGCAATATGCGATCCCAGCCTAGACGTTCGTTGGTCAGATGGCAATTCATGATAGTAGAATCCACGAGACCTGTAAGTTGGAGCAAGTACTGTAATTACGGTCCGAGTCAGCGTCACTTGATAATGCAAAAAGTCATTCCAATACCTCGTTAGCCCGGTATTCCATGAAAGCATCTGAGCGTGAGTTATGGCATTCGAGGTTTCAATGGCCGCTGGAGAGAAGAATGAATGCTGGAACAGGTATTCCAAGTAAGTAGGGATAGGGCTTACTGCATGTGTCACCAGATACCGCCTAAATGTTTGTTTAAAATCATGGCGGCCAATCCTAGAGTGAATAACTCACAGTGTAGTATTCATCACAGCCTTGAACGTCCGTCAATGTCCCGGGACCCAAAGGCGCTGTTGGAGTCGGTGAGATAGGAGGCGTGGTAGTCGACCCTGGTGAATCGGTTATGGGTGGGGGAAGCATAACGGATGTTGTGATAGGGGTAGATGACGAGAGTGAATTCGGGAGGTTGGGCCCGTAAATACAGTAGTCAGTATCAACCTACGGTAATTGAAGGTAGGCATAGCAGATCTATGGCGAGTATAACTGCATACCAGTAGATTGCTGCAATCTTTGTTGATCCCTGTATTCCAGAACAAAATCTGTGTCAAGGATAGTTTGAATAGCTGCTCCATCGTGAAGCAAGTATCGCCAGCTGAAATAAGGAGTCAGCGGAAAGATATCGTGAATTATTCATAGTGTATATCACATTGTATCCGAAAATATTCAAGGCATCGAGTCGTGTTGACAGTCCCGGAGGCTATGTTGAGCGTTGGCGTTGGAGTCGGGGTCGCTGACGGAATAGTAGTTGCGGGCGAAGGGCCTGTGCCTGAGGGATCGACAATGAGGAACCCTGTTGCGCGGGGGAAGGAATTCTCAAATGTCGTTTGCAGAACTGAGAATACGCCTGTTTGAGAGAAGAACGTTGATGTTGAGGAGCTAAGGTTGCCAAACAGGGCAACACAATACTGAAAACCGACAAAGAGGTTCGAACAGTCGCTGTTGGAGATTGTTGTGAGGAATTATAAGATGTAACAATCCGTGCGATGCTCACGCGTTTGTGACAGGATTCAGTTGGTAGAATGTGTCGTTTGTAATACCAAATCTCTGGTCAATGCCATTAGCTCACCACGGATCAGCACTTGCAAACTGGAAAGACGCACTGCTAGGAGCGTGGGACAGTCGTCCCCCGTCTGCACGGTGTACCACTCTCCGCAGTGTACACGATCTGATCCGGGGGCTACTGCACCTGTGGGTGTCCTGAAATCAAAAGTGAATAAAGGACAGGCAAAGAAATGAGGAGAAACTCTCACTCAACGGCTGTCGGCGTTGGGGCCGGATTGAAGGTAATGCTTAGAGAAGGCGGTTGATACGCTCCGCCTGGAGGGCTAATATTGATTCTTGTGAGTTGAAACCATACCGGGACATTGAACAAGCGGACCTAAGACAAATTGTATGGCCGACCTGTTGATCGATATTCGAACAATCGACATTTAATTGGGTATTCCTACCATGCGGTCAGCTATATTGTTGGATGTTGATAGAATAGCTCATGCCCACCAGCTTTTTATTTGAGTCCAACTAATCCCGTTAGCTTTAGCGACGCTGACACACGTGTCATTTGTTTTCACGACATAGGTGTTGCAAGTGCCAGAAAGACACATAGAACTGCCAACAGGAGGAAGCACGGAACCGTCGAACATCAACCCGTTGATGAGGATGAGCTGATAATATGATAGGCCTTGCGCCTCGGCGATACCCTCAACTGTATCGCCGGCACGAACAGTGTATTGGTTGTAGAGACAAGTACTGTTGCTAGCGGGGAGAAGGGTAGGACCAGATGGCGCGGAAGACGTGGATGTGGCGTGTAGAGTTGTAGTTAGTGCGCTAGGCACAGCGACGGTCAAATTAACCCCACACTTTTGCTGAATGGTCAACCAATCGTCTTCGAAGCGAGGGTCGTAGCCGAACGGGCTGGCCATCTGATTGTGAAGAGTGTTAAGCATGCAGTTTGTGCAGAGCTGGGCTGTTGGCAAATCTGGGAGGGCCACTTCGGTGTCTCCCGGAGTCGCCGGCACGGCAAGTGCACAGAACGCCTTTGTAGAAGTGTCGGTGAGACATGTCTGATTGAAAGTGTACTCGAGCCACTGGAATGGCATGTCCGGTACGTATGAAACAGTCTGACGACCGTTATTGAGATCGTAGGTCCATTGGTTAGAGCAGGTGCTTCCCACAGACCCGGCGATGGTCTTTAAAGAGGTGAAGCAATCGGTAGTGCAGATACCGCTCAGGTCGGCTTGGTTGAGCGTGTGGAGACTGATCCGGGAAGAGACTGTCGAACGCGATTGCAAGTAAAGCAGCGTCTGGTTGCATTTTATTACAGAAGACAAAGCCGTACCGCACGCCTCAGGTGGTGCTGGCAAGATCGAGGAGCTGTTCTCGAAGAGTTGAAAGGTAACGGGAAAAGTTGAAGGATCGACCGTAGGAAGATCCACTGCATACGTGTGATCGACGGTAGTAAGGAGAGCGCACAGCAGGATCCCGAAGGCAGAGACCAACATTCTGGGGGATTCTGGGGGTTGAGAGGTCTGAATCTTTGCAGATTTTGACCCGCCTCTACGAGTTATCAGGCGTCGGAACGGTGTCCCAGAGCAAGTCTCGTCAGTTGACAACGCACCACATGTCAACACTATAGAAAAATTTTACATGGCTCGCTTAGAACGCGGTTCCGGTGATTCTTTAAGACCATGAAGTAAAAGAATTATGGCATTTCATAGAGCCGTGACACGAGAGCCTCGTGGACTTTGGTATCAACGTGCGTTGTTTGTTATTCTTGAAAGTGGAAGGTGCGGAGAAGCCGAGGAGAAAATCGGTACGAGTGCGGGAAAACGAAAAGAAGCGCGCAAAAATAGAGGCCGAATTTGGTAACTGATATCAGCCAATTACAGGAAAACAGCAAACTCACAGATTGTATACGCACCGCGTGTCCTCAGGTCATACCGTTGCGTCTTACTAGATAGGATGCCATCTAGAATTCATAATGAGTGAGCCCCCCTCCCAAATTTCCCCCATCTTTTTGTTCTGTCCTGAGCGCGTCATTAGTGCATTCGAATGTACTTGGTTCATTTGGCCTCCGCCTTTCTATGCTCCTGCATACTGCTCGCCAATGCCAAAGGCCTGCATTCTACCCCTCTAGAGCGATACCGCTCCAATAAACATCAGCGGGTCGCTCTGGTTTCACGCCTGCGTCCTTTTTTCTGCGCGCGCAGAGCCACCTGATCCCAGCGTTGACTGCGGTGCTGCAAAGTCTGTTCCTGCTGACTTTGATGGATCATGTACGGCTAGTACGCCGTGCCCAATGGGGCCTGTTGTGCTGTTACTGGCTTCTGTGGTATGGTCCTGAATCCTGCGGCGATGGAACGGAACGTACGTGTTTATCCCATTTATTTCCCCTATTTCCTCACTTGAAATATGGCAGGGATGGCAAATGCTTTTCAAACTGCGACGCCAAAGCAGAGTGCGGAGGTACGTTTGATCTTCTTTTTCTGAAGTACACCAACCATTAATGGGTTTCGTCATGCAGAAAATGCGCCAGCTGGGTCGGAACTGTGTCCTCTCAACGTCTGTTGCTCAAAGTTTGGCTTCGTGAGTTCATGCTGTGTCGTTGTCCTCACGGATACCTATTCGTTTCAAGTGTGGTTCCACAAAAGAGTTCTGCGTGGACTCATGCAACGGTGACACCAAAACATGCAAAACGTTCAGTCCCCCAAGGAAACTCTGGGAGTGTCTTGAATCGTGTTGTAAGCATTTACGTCATTCACTGAGGCTCTGTCTCAAAACATTATCTAGATCGGGTATTATGAGTCATGTCTGTGCTCAAATCGTTACGTTGAATTACTGTCCTGACTGACTCACGCCCACCTTTAGGGTCTCTTACCCGACCTTGCTCTAGTTGGGCACCCTCCCAAATTCCAGCCAACGGCTATACCGTACGTTACGTATTTCTGCAAATCTTCATTTGACCACGTGCTGTATCCAGCATCTCTATTTTGCGTTTGCATCTATTGATCCCACTTCATCCCAAATTGTGCCCGCATCCCCAGGCGACGTCCCGCTGTACCGGAATTTCACTGCCCTCAAGACTCAGAATATCGGCCTCAAGAGTGAGAATACATAGCTCTATCTGAATCCATTCACCCGCTTATTAGTATCCAGCTTACATCAGTATTGGCGGATGGGCGTTCAATGATCCGCCAACTCAACGGGTTTTCAGTGAGGTTGCTGCAGATGCGGGGAAATCTCAGACGTTCGCGAAGAGCGTTGTAAATTTCATGGTATTTTTGGCTTTAATCTCATGTTGGAAACCGACGCGATGACGTGCCCTTCCAGATTACATATGGATTCGACGGCGCTGACATTGATTGGGAATAGTGAGTCTGATCCGCTGCCGTGAGCCGTGCGGTTGATTTATTCCCTCTCAAAAGTCCTGTTGCGTGCGAACGAGGTGGGGTACCTGCGGACCAGAAAAACTATGTTACGCTGATGAAGGTATACCAACAATTCCTTAAGCGCTGCAGACAAATGACGTTGTTAATTTTAATCTATAGACCCTTCGAAAAACCTTTGACTCCTCTGGCCATAGTTTTGGTATGGCTTGATATTAATTAGAACTCACGTTTGGACTCATTATGATTTCTAGGGCTGACTTTTACCGCACCGACGTCATATTGGTATCTTCAACACTTCGATCTTCCAGGTCTTCTTGAATCAGCTGACTGGATAAATTTGATGACGTGAGTTAGCTCATACCACACCTTTTGATCCGTAAAGACGTGTACAATAGGTATGACCTCCACGGTGTCTGGGACGCCGAGGTGAGCTACCCGCATTTATACAAGGAATTGTTCCAAAAACGTGTCTATAGAGCGTTTTTACCGGGAACGTCATAGGCGCTCACACCAATCTCACCGAAATCGACAATTCCCTCCAGCTCTTCATTCGCGTCGGTGTTGACTTGAACAAGATCGTGCTTGGATTAGGATTCTACGGCCGATCTTTCGAGCTTCAAGATAAGAGTTGCTTCGATCCCACCAAAGGATGTCATTTCAGCGGACCCGCTGCTGGTGGTCCGTGTACCCAAGCTGGTGGTATATTATCATGTGCGTTGTCATGCCGAATTCTTGAAGGATAAGGGGGCCGATCTATTGTGGTAGACTCAGAAATTCAAGACGTACTGACACGTACTAACGCCACTCCGGTGTGGGACAAGACGGCCGCAGTAAAATACTTTGGATTTGACGATGGCGTTAACCTTAACCAGTGGGTGTCGTTTGACGACGCAGATACCTTCAAACAGAAGATTGACTATGCAAAGTAAGTAAACGTCTATGTTTTCTGGGCTATTCGTTGATGAAACGTCTAGTAAAGCAAACCTTGGTACGTTCGAACGTTGCTATCCTGAAGATTTACTAACGCGTTCGGGAAGCCGGAGTGATGATATGGGCCGTTGATCAAGATGACTTTGCGGGCGATGCTCTTTCTGGAGTGCTCGGAAAACCGATAAGTGAGTGGATTAGCACCTTGGCTTGTCCTGGTATAATTGGGAACCGCAGCAAACATCCCTAAACCTACGGGCATTGGATCCAACGACGGCCAGTCCTGCGTCACCATGGACTGTGGGACATCCTGCCCGAGTGGTTTTGTCCAGGTGAGCGTTCAAGACGTCTGCATTTTTTTCCGCCGGAGGTCTGACCAGGTAATTCTTCTACTAGCTCTCAGACTACACAACAGGTGATTTAGCCAACCCCAAAAGTGGATGCCCAAAGGGACAGGGGCGTCCCATCTGCTGCCCTGCAAAGTGCGATTCATTTATTTGTTGTATTTGTATCGTTCGGTTAATTTTTTCAGCAATACGCCCCAGAAATGTCGTTGGCGTGGCTCGGCAGACCTCTTTGGCTGCGACGGTTAGTTCTTTCTATCATATGCTTTGGAGTGGTTCTGATTTCGCGTAGGGGTGCGCTGCAATTGAATCTGTGCTGCATATTTCTCATCATCGTTACTAGGTTTGCGAGGTTGGAGAGATTTCTTTGGCGGCAGATTCATGTAAGGCGTTCTCAAGTTTGTACTGATATTTGGCTTCGTATTAAAAACTTCCAATCAACAGGGGGCACTGGGGCAAAGTATCATCCTCTTGCTGCTTTTTTATGCATCGTATATTAATTGACACGTCTTCAAGGTGTTCGAGTGGACATAAGGAATTCTGTACGTTGATTTTCACCCATTTTTTAGGTCACATTTAGCCCCAGCTCCTAAGGTTGTGAAAGTGGTCTAACGGAGGATCAGATTGAGGCCGCTACTGATTGTCAATGGTATGCGAATCCCACATTCACCCCCGCCCATTTTAACCTGGCTTTTTAGGTGTATGTTCTCATTACACCCTTTAATTCTTCAATAACATCCCTGCAGATGGGAGTAGGAGCCATAATTGCAGTATGTACTTCATCGTTCCCTAGCTATTTTCAATTGATAATTCGTACCACAACCTAGATGACAACACATGCCCCGCCGACACCATTGTAGTCGGCTACTCATACGACTGCGGTGGCTTCTTAGGCCTTGCCTGTTGGTGCGTGCCATATCTTCGAAGCTACATGAACTTTGTCTGACATATACTAAGCCCGATCAATGAAGCACAACTCTGTTGCAAACCTCCAGGTGGATCTATTGCAACTGCCCCGTTCACGCTTGGCGAGATATTCGATGACCCTCCCCAAGATGAAGATCTTACTTGGGATGTCCAAGAAGAGAATATTGGTTAGTGGCGTTGAATCCACCCATTATTCATCGGATTTTAAATCAACTATAGACGAAAATGATTCTCAGGCAGGCTCCGGGGACGAGAATGATGTATGCCTTGATCAATATTTATCAAAGCGAAAATTGAACCGTGTTTAGATTCCTTTCGGCCTTGTTGCCGTAGATGTATGTCATACACACACTTATGAGCTTATTCGATTAACTTATTACCAGGGCCCCGATGGCTTCGTCTCGGACATGTCATTCAAATCGAACTGGGTGATTACTGGTTGCAACAACACCGAAGATCAACAAACTGCGACGGCCTTCTGCTCCAAGGGAGATGCGGACGAAGCCTGTAACCATGTCTTCATCCGCTCAGCGGCAGACACCATTGCCAAGATGCCTGCAACCTGTGGCCCGGGCCATATGCCAGGGTTGTTTCGCTAACGCCGAAGGCTGGTAAGAGGATGATACGCACCAAGCGTGGTGAAACCGCCACAATGTGAGTATTAGAGAGAGACATTTATCGTATGAAATTAACATCATACTACCCTAGGTACGATTTTACATTTGACTACCGTTTCGATCTCATCAAGGCGGATGATGACACCGAAGTATTGATGCGCATTGATGTGAGTTGGATAATAATATCTGAAGAATTTTGACCTGATAACTTCCAAGGTGACGAATATGCCTGGTAAGGGATATGTCCTACGCATCTGGATTCCAATGCTCACATCCTCATTTTGGCAGGATATTGGGACGAGGTGAAAGATCACTTGCAAGCCTCTGGATTTATGTAACCGATTTAACAGGTCGTTACTGCTGATGTCAGAAGGCGAGACCTCCTAGACGATCCAGAGTTGATTAAGCGCGGCATAGAAGAGCGCTGGTTCGGTGCGCCAAAAAACTATTTCATTTTTTCCCTGATTTATATCATCATTTTTGTAGGCGGTTTTTCAGATTGGTATGTAGTCCGGAAGCTTTTCCTTCTTTTGGAATTCTTACCTCTGAACCAGGTTGACGAAGGCCACGAGTGTTGCCAAAGACACCAGTGCCGATCTTCTCATCGCAAAAGGGTTCAGCGCCAATCTCTTTTCATTCGTTCGTGAATATGCAAATCCCATTGTGCGTCCCCTGATTGAGAATATAGAGCCAAAATTGTGTATCTGAAGATGCTACGACCGAGTTCGCGGCATCCCTGGATGTCACTGCCCACGGAAGTGCGTCTGTCCATATCAAGTATGGTTTCTACGTTGAGGTAATTTCATTCTTGACCTACGAGATCCAACCAGTGATAACACTCTCATCATCCCAGGCACATATCCTTCCGACCGCTAAGATTGACGCAGCATACTTGTATATCATTGGAAATGCTGGTGCAGAAATTGGAATTGATGTATATCATTTTTATGCCGTGCCGAGGTATCCATCTCACTGACATATTCCAGATAACCGGGAAGGCCAGTGTAACGTATACAGGAAAGAGGTTGCAGCTCATTCCAGAAATCACCTGGCCAGGACTGTCATATCCCGGTACGTTGTACCCCCCAAACAATCCCCCCCTCAAATTACTTATGCTATCAACCTAACCAAAGGTCTCGCGAAAATCGGTCCTGCTCTCAATATGTAGGGGATTTTATCGAATCTGCCTATTGTGTACTGAATATGAATTAGATATGGCCAGATCACCGGAGGTGCATCCCTCTCCGGCACATTTTCCCTTCTAGCATCTGTGAGCTGGTCCTCTACTTTCAATTCATTCACCTTGACTTTCGAG
Source organism: Infundibulicybe gibba (assembly GCA_015501065.1). Lineage (NCBI taxonomy): Eukaryota > Fungi > Basidiomycota > Agaricomycetes > Agaricales > Omphalinaceae > Infundibulicybe > Infundibulicybe gibba. The sequence continues at coordinate 31,436 of JADNYI010000217.1, forward strand.
CGCCTTAGTGGGACAGTGGGGAGGTATGAATTATCATTGCGGGAGTTGACATCTGGACTGACTAAGACTTGGCCAGATATACTACTCATTGGGCACCGGGGATCAGCACACGGATGTAAGTTCATTCTCAGTGCCTCAGCGTATATTGAGAGCTGGAGTCTTTTACAGTCCGGCGCGGACTCAAGCTGGAAGAATAATGGTTTGGGAATCAACATTCAACCGCAGGCAGACATAGAATTCAGTGGTGTTCTCGCCGTACACGCTATCCCTGAGTGAGTGTCTCTTGCACCCTACATCGAGTGTTATTCATCCTCCCTCAGAATTTCCATAGTGAGATGTCCTCGAACCCTCAACCAGCTAACATTTCTTGACTCCTCTCCTCTAGGGCGTCTCCGTCCTCCGCCTTCCGAGCTCGGATCATTGGGCGATCGAGGCAAATGCGAAGCTCACAATGGACGGGCAACTTTCTGCCACATTGTCGACTTCTCTATCTTCGGGCACCATCGATGTGGCTGTTGGGTATAGAGTTGATCTGGATGGCTCTGTGGAGGGGACTGGGTTCAACCTTGGAAATATTCACTTCTTCGATGTCCATGACACAATGTTAGCGCCCTGTCGTGCACCGGCGATGCTATCTGCTGATTATTTCACATCAGATATAGCCATTCAATATCTTTGACCAGTTCCAATGATCGCCGTTCACTCCCAGCGTCTAGTATATGGCCAGGCAATGACACCGCTTTATCACCTCGGGAGGTACACCCTCGGTCTCTATTTCCTGGAGATTTTACTTGCCCCAAATCCGATAACTCTTCGGATGTGGCAGGCTGCTTTGCAGAAGTGGAGAAGGTAGGTCCCCCCTCCGAGTCTTCATTTGCTATTAAAAATGAACACTGCCTCCTAAGGACGATGACACCGACCCCGATGATCAAGACGATCGACAGGCTCGGCGTTCTATCTGGGATTCGTATTTTGGTGAACATGAACCGTTCCAAAACGCGTTAGCGTCCAGGGGTGCCCTAATACAAAACTCAATCCTCCGGCTTACCAGTCAGTTTCACTAATCTCATAATCTACACTCCTAGTCCCTACTAAATACTACAGAGCTTCTCCCCAAGGGAATTGGATATTTTTCAGTAACCCTACCGACGCCGAATCAACGAGTATCAATGAGTATACGCAACAGCAAGCTGGAAACTACGACAGGGAACACGTATACGAGGTGCGGGCGATATCAAAATGTCCGGCTTTCACTGACATAGTACTATTATTGATTTAGATTGGGCTCCTCACGAAATTTATTAGTGATATATTAGTCAATACTCCTGCAATTCTTCAAGGGATGAATAGCTGTAACTGGGTAAAAACCTATATATACCAGAAGTGCGTCACTATCTCTCAGCAAAGTATATATTATCGCTGACCCTACGTACGACTCAGGTGGCCAGGAAGGACGACTACAATGGCTCAAGATCTGGGAAACACTTTGCCAGGAAACGCGGATGAATTTCCCAGTAAGACAGTTGATATCGTAACTTGGAACTCCAGCTCAGAATTTGTCCAGTGTTATCAAAACTAATCAACCAAGCAAAGTAGGGCATTTTGACTCGACCATAATCATATTTAATTGACCTCCACAGAGTAGGCCAAGTAACAACGTGGATTGATCTGTTCCCTGATACCCATTACAGCTTTTGACTGGTCGCGGCCGATTCCGTAAACCATCCACATTGGCAGGATATAGCAACAGCAAGGTATCGCGTCGCTGATAAACTGTGGCAATTTCGATGCTAACGATGGCTGCAGCTTGTCTATTCTATCCGTAGTGCCGTTGCTGTTATCGAGTATACAAATACTTTCTATCTTATTGGAATGCGCTGATACTTGCGCCTTGCAGCTATATGAACACCAATGATGCACGAAACCTCTTTGTGCGAAATTCAAACGATGTGAGCGCCAAGTGCATAGCCTGACTCCTGGAGGGTTGATGGTTACTATTCGCAGGTTCGAGATCTCTGGATTGACTTCTTTGACCGTTATGAAACTGCGACGGGTATACATTATGACGTTGCGAGTGCATACGACGACTGGATTGGTATGTTTCTTGATCATACGAGATACGCATTATCTGACATTCGGCATTAACAGAAAACACTATCGTGGGTACGATATAGACTATCCCTCAATAAACGAAATGAGTCTAACACGTATGCATCAAGGTGGCACACAAGCGCGTGTTCAGGCATTCGTGACTGCAGCTCGTGCTGTGCTGAATGGTCGTTTTACTGCTGGAAGCAATACGATACAGGTCAAGGTGCCTCTGGACTGCTCAACAGTCACAGACAGCCTCAATTTCAACCAGATCCAGAATGCCTGGGATGTGAGTGGCTTGAATTGGCACCGCCCAAGCACTGACCTAAAATTCTCGGGGCCAGGTTGACGATATCGCATGGAGGCCTTGATGGGAAATAGGGATTTTCTAGCGATAAACATTCTGGGGATGGGATTGTATATCCGATTCGTTTTTAACCGTCACAAATACTGAAATGATCTCCTCTTGTAAAATTTAAAATGAAAGAGCCGTTTTCTCATGTCCTCTAACTTACCCACGAGGCCAGATGATTGCGATAATAATATTGAGTATTATTAGGTAGGGGGGCTCTTGACGAGGCGGAAGCGATCGGAGAAAGTAGAACTATTCGCGCGGCTTCCTAATCCTGGGGAATCCAAGCGGTCTATATATTGGGGAGATGCCGTGCGTCCCGAGTTGTAGCGACATCAAGTCTAATAGTCCCCGGTCACCCGGACCTTCTCACTGCGCACTCGAACATCGTCCCACCGCACATGGGGGGGGGGGGGGGTATGCCCTCCTGGAAGTGCTTCACCGCCAACACCATCTGCTGTACCGACCTCTCCCGAGACATTCCTCCCTGGTCGGTTCCTAACCCAGTCATCACTATGGTGTGAATGATGTTGGCCGGGTCATCACGATGCACCGCGTTCCAGCGCTCAAGCTCCACGAGGAATGCCCGCATTGTGTTGTACACAAATTCCTTATCCCAGCTAACATCCTCCGGTGTGCGCATGGTCGGGATTGCGAGCGTATCCCACTGATTTCCGGAACGTGCGACGGACTCGGGCAAACGGATGATAGTAAGTACATGAGCCAGGAGGTGTATACCCATGCCACTTATCATGTATGTGCTCTTGACAGTAGTCGGTGAGGCTCCAAAGGTCGCTCGTCCCTTTGAGATATCTCGACAACTCGAGGCCAAACCTAGAAATTCTCAGAAAGAAGTTGAATACTTGAGATTGTCATAATACATAATATTGTAGGAGTTTGCAGGAGAGATGATGTTTTTGCAGCGCCGGAGTCGGGTGGGTTCGATACCTTGAATTTCCCTCAGTGACCTCAAAAGGTGCCTCGGAATTCGGATAGCAATCCTCGATGACTTGCCGCCATGCATCACATAGGCTAGATGGTGCTTGCCTCCGAGGGGGAGCTACATCAAGAAAAACTCAAAAACTATGACTGCTATGAAGCACTGCATAGACACGATAGACGTCATAGCGGCATCAATCTATGGGCGCTATAGGTCTATGTATGTCTATGTATTTCTGTAGCACCCGTAGATTTAGAGCTCCTTTTTCCTGATGACTATGAGAATAAACTTCATGTCTTAAGGTGTAAACGGTTGAGCGTAAATATTGAATATCGTGATTGATCGCAGGAGTCGCTTTACACCTATTTACCGCTGCAGGTCATCCCCGGGCCCTGGTTAAAAATCCCGCGTGGACACTGGACATGCAAGAAGACCACAACGGCCAGTATAAACAAGATCTTTGATTCAATCGAAAATACTAAGGAAGGGCGCAATCATCATCAAATCATCATGTTCTGAGTAGTATGAGCTAGATGCAGATGCAATGCACCATAGGTTTGCCTATTTGTGAAGCCCCGAACTATAACGGTTTATGAGGCCTCGAGTGGTTAAATGGCATTTAACCGTTCGAGGCTTCACGAACAGTGTGTAGTGAATGTTCGAACACTCAAACTCAAACCTTGGTGCGCGGCTTCACCCTCACAAAGCAATAGTGTACCTAACCGTTACTCCAGCTGCCCTTTGGCTTTAACAGAACAAGCCGCTACCTCTCTCATTAGGGCTGGAACATCGCCGAGTCCAGAATTAACGATGGGAGTGTAATTGGGGAACAATCTATGGAGACATGGTTGAATAGGATGTCTCGAGACCTGCGGACAGCGGGTTGAATCGCCCGCTCCGCGCAATGTAACTTGCAGCACACGGGATAATCTAATCATATCGATTTTTCACATTACACAAACACACATGGCAGACACCCATCGCTCCCCACCCACTTCTAAAATGCATACCCCGCCGTCGCCAAACTCTGCACAAACGGGCCCACCGCCGGATCCGCCGCGCTCACTAGATTCTTTACCGGCGCGCCACCCTTCGCGAGTTCCACAAGCTGCTGACCGAGGTACTGCTGCGGGTCCTGCACGTACGCGACGGGGTCCGCCTCGGCGCTCTCCGACGCCGCAAGGCGCGAGTAGGCGGCCTGGTACCCCGCGGTCTGCTCCTCGTAGTCGATCTCGGTGAGCCCCGCGTGCGGGTCGTCTGACGACTTTGGGGCGACCAGGAACTGGGGCTCTGAGAACAACTTAACTAGCGCTGTGAATGCGGGTGGCCTGTAGAAGTGTCAGCATGCGAATCAGGTGGGAATGGGTGCTAGCTGTACCATGACTGAACGGAAGGTTCCCGCAGCATGTACTGGCTTTTGGTCAGCATCCGCGTGAGGCCGATGGCGCCGATCTTGCGGTCCTTGTGGGGGAGTTTGGCGACCTGCGGCACCACAAAGTTGTTGAGGATCTGTGACCACAGCCTAGATTCTGTGTCAGCACTAGCACAGACGCAGGGTAGATGTCATACTGTGATTGAATCTCCTCAATGGTTCCAATCGTATAATCCGGGGTCAGTCCCTCCACGTTGATAGCCATGCTAAACAGCAAGAACCGCGCGAACAAGTAGATGAATTTGTCCGTCTTGTTCGTGTGTATCCGTGTCAAGAGGCTCATAATGACCGCCTTGAAGTACTGTCTTAGGTCGGTGCTAGGCGCGGCGAATCAGAACAAGCGATGCGATGCACAGGCCAGGGGCACTCACGGAGGCACATGCATGACGACCGCACACAGGAGCTCAAAGCCCCACGCGTCATTGATCTTGGACGGGATAAGGCGCTGCTGCACGACGGCAAGCACGGAAGCGATCTGGCCAGACGTGTGCATTTGGGGGCTATCGCGCGCGAGGAAGGCCTTGAGTAGCTTGACGAGTCCGGGGATGCTGCCTTTCTGCTGCCACATGGCGGGCGTGAGGAGGAAGGGGAGGAGGCCGCGGTATTCGGCTGGGACGGAAGTGGTGTGGAGCTCCAGCATTTGGGCGAGCATTTGGAAGACATAGGGGATGTATTCTAGAGTATGGGAAGGCTTAGATGGAGAGGATGAGAATGAAGGAGCGTACGGTCGATGTCCTGTTGCAGGATGATGGTGAATGGGCCAAATAAGGCCTGCTCAAAAGTAGGGAGTGTGGTCGGCGTTCCGGCCACAACGAATCTGCTGACGATGAGTGATTGTAAAGTAAAGATTGAAAACATACCGCATAAGCCCAGACAGACTCTCGAAAATGAACTGGTCGAACCGGGGGTTACTGGGGTTTTTCGATACAACGCCGAGGATAGCAACCAATCTGGCCAACACTGTCTGATACACTGGTGTGAGTGTCTGCCTGGCGGTCATTATGACGCGCATAACACCTAGAATTACATCAGCAAACGCAAGTAGGATGAGGTGACGACGAACATTTCATAATATGGTCGTTCTCTGCCACCTTTTCCGGGGTCCCTGCACCCTCCACCTTTGTCAAGAGGGTGTTAATCGACTCTGGTGCAAACTCGCGTATATCCGCTTGCACAAACCTGGTCTTTTGAGCGTGCACACAACGATCACAAGACGGTACTCACAATAGCATATTATTCTGCTTAATCGAAAGCACGCGGTCGATGGTGATGGCAGCGTAGGTATACGTTACGTAGTTGCTCGAGCCAAGGTGACGCACAAGGAGGGGGATGACGGAGAGGAGTTGGGGTTTCGTGAGCTGGGCTTGGATCATTAGCCAGCATCAGTAAGCGGGTGGCGGGGGCGCACCTGGTTGCGGAATGTGCACAGGAACCGGATGGCGTCGACCTGGAGGATAGGATGGACATGGCCCTGCTCGGCCTGCAGGTCCTGGAATACGTGGTCTGAGAAGAATTTGACGACGTCGATAAGCGTGTTGGTCGACGTCACGCCATGCTGTGCAATTCAGTAAGTAAGACATCGAATACAGGGCAAAGAGCATACCTGTGATGTTGACCCTCTTGTCGCGACGGCAGTTAGCAAGTACACCGCGCCGTCCTTTTCCCTCCATTTTCCCTGCTTATCGGATGCATACGCTTCAAGGCCCTTGCTAATCCACTGCCCCACAATCTCCGTGGTTTCCTTTTCATACCCGCTTCCGACGAGCGCCTGGAGGACATCGGCAGCAGCTTGCCTTCGCGTAGCGACATCCGTGCCGGTAGTGGAGAGGCGAGATCGGAGCGGATAAACTCGAGGGGCTCGTCCTCGAATTGCTCGATGTCGTGCTCGCGCAGGGACACATTGGGGACGACGACGCCCTGGACGAGAGAGGAGAGGGTTTCGGTGGAGGAGAACATGGATCGATAGTACCGGAGCGGATGGCGGTGGATATGAATTGGAGGGATTGGGATACGAGCTGTGGGAGCGTCAGTAGGAGAAAAGTGATGGAGGGGGGCCTTACCGCATCGTCGGCGATGCCAGGGAGTTTGTTGGCGCCGACAAGGCCCCATACGCCTGAACGAGAGCTTCGACTGCGGGCGATTTTTGGAGTTGATCAGGGTATAATTTGATATACAGCTAGTGGAGGGTGAGTAACAAGGCATGATGCATACGGCAGATATACCTCTGCAATCTCGAGGATGGCGGTTTTGACTTGGGATGTCAAAGAGGGAGTGGTCTCGTCTGACTGGGGCAAGTTTGTGATAGTTGGCTAGGACAAAGAAGACTCACATCGACTCTAAGCGACTCCGGATCCCATGCTAGGAACGCTTGGAACCAGCCCCTGCCTGGCGCAAAGAACTCGTCGTGCGCGTCTTCGATTGCGGGAGGGAGGTCTTGGCATGTAAAGTCGTGGAATATTTCGACGAGGAGAAACATGGCTTGGGCGAGGATGTCGACGTTTTGTGGTGTACTGGTGAGGAGGAGGTGGATGTCTGGCGGAAGAGCTGGAGGAAGGGATCCATGAATTTGGAGAGGACGAGATTGATTTCGGAAAAGAGCTGGTCGGAACGGACGTGGGCGCGCCACTGGCGGAATATGGAATGTGCGGTCTGGAGGACGCCGATATTGACATTGTATTCTGTCGCGGATAGGGAAGAAACCAATTGCTGGGACAGATGAGGACAGGGGAGAAAGGAAAGAGACGCGGAACTCACATCAATGAGATCAGGCCAACGTTCCGGAAAGTCCAGCTCGGCTATGAGAGATACGGTCTCTGCGATCTGAGCGCGAACGGCCTTGTCCGCTGGATTAGACAAGGCGAGCATGGCGGGTACGAGCTGCGATCTGAGAAGAGCCTTGTCTTGCTCTGGTAATGGCTGGACATCCTAGGACAGCATGAGCGAGAATGATACACGGATTGACGCGACTGACCTCGTCCCATTTGAGTTTGGCAAGATTCTTGAGATAGACACTTGCAGACAATCTGATGGAGCGATCTTGCGTTTGTTCGAGGACGAGACGGAGGAGATGAGTGAGAAAGCCCTGCTGCGTTGAAAGGGCAGTGAGACTTTGCTCAGCCTGTTTTCTACTGTCTGGATTGAGGGAACCGAGGAGGAGAGAAGGTAAATCGGCCATGAAGAAACAGAGACAAGTCGCGTTTGGACGAAATCAAGTTATCTACATCATGTGACCTGGCTAGAACAAGTACAGCAACTTCAACTATCGTAGTTTCTCAGCAGCAGCATGGAAGGGGAATGATACAGCAGGTTCCGCCACCCTGTGCGTTTGTCAGCGAGATGAATGAGAAATGAGAGAATAGACCAACTGGGCATGGGACGCAACCGCCTCTGAGACGCATGGCCTCTTGGCGAGTGGGTTGTTGTCGCTGAACGTCTGGAGAGACATTCATGGTAGGAGCCGAGCCTGGTTGTGCAGAAATATAGGCAGAGGTAGGTTTGGTGGGTAGTTTAGCAGACTCCATCGTGGTCAAGGTGAGGGTACAACAACACAGCCTCGGTGGCCCTGCATCATAATCATTTCGACTCGACGTCAGAGCACGTGATATCAACCTGGATTACATACGTCCGTCCCATGCCTGAGCGTCTCACTCCACGTCGCGGGCATCGTCTCAAGCCCAAAGACATCCCCAATACTGTCATCACCCTTTGCCCAATGTCTATTACTACTCCGCCCACAAGCCCCAAGGTGTCTGCAGACCAATGATTAACGATGATATCCGACATGTTTTGATAAACATAAAGAGTAAAGTAGATGTAAACAAACCCTCCACCATCGCTCGGCATGAAGTTCGTCCTCATGGCTCCCCCCCTCCCCCTAAACCTAGGAGGCGGGGGCTGCCTCCCGATGTGCTCGATGGCGACCAGTCATTGAGGATTGCTATATTCCAAATTCCGAGGTCCCTCTTGAGGCCATTCAAGATATCGAATCTACCCGGCCCCACTGTAACTGCATCGCCTCTCCTGAAGACTCTTGCCTATTACGGACGGCAGGTAAGACCCAGTCTCAATTTTTTCCGAGAGTTGTTCCTATGCTCGACCTTGATATTTCAAGGGGTCGGACGACCTCTCGAACCCCACAGACGACCTCCAAGAGCATATACATGATACGTGATACGGATACTATGCGCATCTTAGGCTCATGTGTTGTCGTTGATTTGCCCGAATCCGTCGCATGTCCCGGGGACCAGACTGTTTCTGTAGTACCCCCTTCCATAGTGTAGTCATTATGACCTACCACATTTGCTGCCTATGTAAATCAACGCTGTGGAAGAGATTTACGAGCTCTGGGGAACCGGGGGAACGAGGGCGATCGACGACCCATAGAAAAACTAATTAGTACGGGTGAATTGGGCACGACGACGTACCGTGCGCAAAGTAGATTTTAAAGTGTACGTATATCTTATAATTTGGGTATGCATTTGAATGAATTCGTTGGGCTTGAGACGTGGGTGGAAAACTTTAGGGACGAAGTTCTTGGGGAGAAAACTTGGTGATCACAGAGATGATATTCGAAAGACGCGCGGCCATCTTTTTACAAGAATACAAACGAAGTCGTACCGCGCGCGTGCTCTTGCGCAGGCAGGTCCAAGACGATAAGACTGGTAATTGATGGTATGGAATGGGTTACGAGCGAGATGTCCGAGATGCGATGTCCGATTATGGGAATACAGAGGTGGGGAATAGGGAGGATGAAGACCGACGATCCTTACACCGCGTAAGTCTGAAGTGTCAGGGATGACTCGGGGATCGTCCACGCGCGCGGGCCTCCATTGACGTACGATGGTTGGCTCCCTCAACCACAGAGAGCCTGAGACGACGTGAGCGTTCAACCCTACTGTCTGCCGCGTTGGAACCCGTTGGAGCGCGGATCGACGGCCCTATATAAGATGAGAATGAGTACTATATACGGAAAGGAATTGCAAACTGATGATGCGATCGAAATCCGAGACCCAAACTAAGTATCTATCGCGGTGCATCACGTACATAGACGGGGCAGCCTACGGGCGCGAGCTTGAGGCGAGCGACTTGAAGATCTTGGAGCGTGCAAGAAAACGAGAGAGAGGTGTGAGTTTGTGTGTGACCCAAGCCACACTGTTACGGCGCGTCTGTGTAAATCCGTGAAATTCTGTGTGAACGCGGATAATAATCAATCTGTGATGAATTTTGTTTTCCATAGGACAGCGACTGTGGTTTGAACTAATCGCAGACAATGAGCAGACAGCACACAAGGTGGGCGTGTGCCAGTGTTGGCAGCCACGTGTGGAAAAGCCATGTTCACAGTTTGTTACGTTTCATGGCTTGACATCCCACACTTCCTGTTTCGTGATGGTGGAAGGCGCCCAGGCAAGCACCCATGCACATACATAGCATTCGTCAGCACCCAATTTGACAAGGTCGATTATCTTATCTCTCAGACTATCTCGTCCATGGCGGTCTGACATCAATACACGTGATCATAATTACATAATACCCGCGTCGCGTGCACGGAGGAGACTCAGACATTTTGATTTTTCGTGTCTACTGGAACGTCGCCGTACCTAGGCTTTAGCCCCTATCCCAATGTTTACTCTCACCTGCTATGTGCGCGACACGGGTAACACATTTCAAGTTGAGATCAGTCGGGATAAATCTGTCTATGCCCTCCAGAATGCTATAATCGCGAACCACGAGGATAGCACTACCATCCACAGGGCTGGCGTTGTTCTATCGGCAGTCGCTATTCCCATCGAAGCTCTCAAAGAGAATCCCAAGAATCTAGCCCACGGTGAACGGCTACAATTTTGGGAGGTCCTTTCAGACGTCTTTCCAGTTGAGCCTCGGGAAAATACTATTCATATCGTTGCAGATTTGCCGCCTAGTGGGTTTTTCACGCCACCTTCTTCATTTATCTTGCTCATTTCTGCAGCCACACTCGCCTTGAATTGTTTAGTGCAGGGCGGAAAACGTGATGATGTCTTTGGCATTGATATCCATCGGGACGAATCTGTCGACGCCCTTAAGGGAGCCATTATCAGACAGCTCGCACTTGATTGCGCGCTCCAGAGCTCCCTTGTCTTGTGGGAGGTATCAGCTCCTATGGATGAAATGATTGGGGAGAGCGTTGATGGGTTGAATCTTGCTGACGATCGCGGCTCCCCCAACGACGGACGGATCCAACCAATATCGTCCTCAGGCCTCATGTTGTCAAGCGTGTTATCGATGCCTCTTGCGAAAAACCATGTCCACGTCATATTCAAGCTAGCATCGCCTCAATCGGTTGTTAGGCAGATTGAAGCAGAAATGGAGGACGACGACGTCATAACATATTTGAAGACCAGTTCGTATTTCTCTTTCTTGATTCGAATCCCCTTTTGAGCCTTGACTCGGTGCAGGGGATGTTGAAGCTGTCGCGTGCCAGGTGGCACAGGACGCAATGCCCCTGTCCTTGTTAGCCGAACCAAGCGAATACAGGGCTTATCAACAGGAGACACCCATCTATGATGGCCGTTGCGACGCGAAGTTCCAGGTGGAGACAACATCTCCTGCTGTTCAATTGTTCCACCCTGTCTTTGGTCACTTCCTCGACGATCTGTCTAGCGATTCACCCATACCTCCAGATATAGTCAATGCGACTGTTTGTTATATGAGTGCCGCGTCGGCAATGTACGATAACGAGGACAATCGCGCGCGCGCCCTCGATCCTGCTCTTCGTAACATCCTTGGTTGTGCCCTGGTTACCATAGTAAATGCGGATGGATCATCGTCCGATGTGATTCCGATGCCCCGTGCTGGTAAAATTCCGGAAGCGGTGACGCCGCTGCTTAGAGAGAGCCAGAACGAGTTTGGGGCTGGAGGCTGTGATCCTTCAATACTCGCTGGCTTATCGGCAGCCCGATATTGGGCCCAGCCTGAGGTAGCTACTGCCGCCCTTCACTATACCACCCCTGACGCTCGTCCACCAGCGCGATGCGGTGCGCAACAACAGCTGCTGCCCAACATTCCTGCTCGCAACTGCAGGGCCTTGGTTCTCCATTCTCGGGTTTGTATATACGGGAAAATGGGTTGTCCAGCACCTCACAGATTTCATCTGGGCTGGGCTGGATACACTGAACGAACTGCGTTGTTTTCAGGTGGCCCGCGTCATGTACTCACTGAGGAGAGGCGTCGAGCGCCTGACTGATTATTATGACCATTTGCAAGTCATCCCGTAGAACCCGAAGAGTTTCACCCTCGCTTCCTCCCATCTGTTCGTGCGTACCGCGACGAGGTCGGAAATACTGTTGAGTTCAAGTATATTAGACCTCTCAGAACTGAGGCACAGTGTGTCGTCTTCCTTGCCAGGACGACTACCAATCCCCCAAAAGACGTTATCATCAAATTCGCCGATCGTTATGGGGAGGAAGCACATCGCTTACTCGCATCTAAGAACCTAGCGCCGCAGCTCTTCTATTTCGGACGGGTGGGGGTCCTGGATGGAGACCCCTTGTACAAGAACCTACGGATGGTGGTGATGGAATACGTAGAGGGCAAGACGTTGGATACGATGCACAACGCACGCCGTGTTACGCCGACCCTCAAGAATCGCATTCTCGATCAAATCCAACGCGCGTTAAACGTTTTGCACGAGCAGGACTATGTCTTTGGGGACCTCCGGCGAGCAAACGTCATAGTTACGAAGGATCAAGGAGTCAAGCTGGCAGGCTTTGGCTGGGCTGGTGTACACGACAAGACGACGTACCCATTGCTGATATCCCCTGACCTGGATTGGCCACCTGGCGTGAGTGCGTTATCGACCATCAAAGGGAGCACGATGAGTATATGATGGCACGGCTGCTACCGTAAGTCGCAGCCAACGTCACAAACCTACGTAGGCCATAGCCGCCTTCATGTTTTACACGCACCCGCTAATTAAAAAATAAATTATAATGTGAATGCGACAGACGGTTGGGATTTTAGGCCTGCGGGTGACTCGGACAGTATCACCGTCCATTGACTTGCGCTACTACTGGTGTGCGTACGATCGTGCCTGCGGACTAAGCTGTGTACCTCGACACCCCGCCAACGGTAGGGATCGTCACTCGCGGTTGCAATGTCAAGCAGGTGGAGATAGAGATGTCGTTGTCCCAATGCAATGCCAATGCGCACATTGGGTGCAGTGGGCTAGGTGTGCCGGCGGCCGGCATACAACACGTGTGGCAATGTTAAATATAGACAATCGCGGCCACGTGGTATTCAGCGTGTTAGACATGAGCCCATGAATTGAATTTATACCAGCCGGAGCAGGAGGCGAGGTGGTCCCATCCACCATGTTCCCATTGTTCATTCTCTCATTTCTCGTCGTAGTGTTCGCCAGGCCGTACGTTGTTTCTTGTTTTTGAACACCAGGAGTTGACGGGTTATTCAGGACACACGATCTGGAGCGACGCTCGACCCCGCCATGAGCCCACTTTTCCTGGTGCTGACCGTGTCCTGTGGTGTTATTTCTGCAGGAGTAGGAGTTGGAGTTTTGGTTCGTCGATTGCGCAAATCAAAGCCTTTCAAGTCGCTTTCCTTCCGTCGAACCCGTGCCAGTTTGGGACTCGAGCTGCTACCAACTCACACCAAATCCCACACTCTCCTGCCCCAGTCTCCCAGTCTTGAATCTCTCAAGCTCTCGCCGCCGTCTCCTTCGCCCTATCGTCCGCTAACTCCGAACCCTGCTCGGATATCATCTCCCGATATCCAGACGCACAGACGGAGCCGTTCTCTCGGCGGTGTCCGCCATTCTCCCCCGTCTCTCATCGACTTTTCCACTTCGTCCTCTTCCACCTCTTCCGACCTCGGCACTTTCCGCCACTCCCACACCCTCGCCCTCCCTCAACCGCTTCCGTCTCCGCCGAACGACACTTGGCAACCCAAGGAACGTGACCTCCTCGTGTTTTCCCCTCCTCCGCTCCCTCATGCGGACAAGGATGCCATTCCTCTCATCGACCTCTCTGCCCTGACCCCGCCGAGGAACCGTGAACTGCCTCCTTCCCGGTCCGTCTCACCGTCCCCAATCAGATCCTCTCCAAATCCCGGCATCATTATCGTCTCGCCGTTAGACGGCTCTCATTCCCCTCCACCGACGTCCCAACAGGAATCCCAAGAGTCCGTTCGCGGCTGGGAACGCGCGTGGACACACGACTGGGACCACAAACCAGCCAGCTCTTCCCGTTCCACGACACCTCTCGCCGAACCCGCCCCACGCTCCGCTTCTCCCGTGAGCCTCGTTCATCAAGAAGAGGACGTGTCAGCCGGCTGGGACCCCGTCTGGGCCGACGACCTCGAGGCTGGTCTCGAATCACCCGAGCAAGACCTCATTAGGTTTGCTCCAGATGAAACACAGCCCCAGCCTGCAGACCAGCACGATGACTTGAAACACCAACCCATCACGGATGCATGGTCCCACATCCTCGGCTCGTCCCCTCCCGTGTTTACCGCCTCGCCCGCGCCCATGTCTGATATCTCCCTGTCGCCGCCACCGCCGGCCATTCAGGTCATGTCCCCAGTCGAGTCCGATAGCGAGTCCGAGGTCCAGGTTCAGGACAGCTACACAGAGGTCGTAGATGAGGCTGTCATGGAGAAGGGTACCGCAAGCAAAGATGGCTGGTTAGAAGCCGTGGAGGATGCGCGAGAGCCGCCTGTTGGCGTGGTCATTGGACAAGACTTCGACGGGGCGTTGGTCGAGGCAGGTTTGTCAGAGGCTATGGGAGACTTTTTATCAATCGACGATACGTTGGAGCTAGTAGAGGAGATTGCAAGATCTGGCGTGGAAGAGCCGCTATCGCCAGAAATCGAGGTCGTGGAGCCGACCGTAGAAGAAGCAGGAGAATCTGTTGAAGGTGTAGAGGCGAGTGTCGAAGAGGTACAGGAGGTGTTGCCGATTCAGAGCAAGCCAGAGTTCGTGGAGCCGAGTGTCGAGGAGGCACCGGAAGAGACGTTGCAGCTTCAGAGTACGCCAGAGCTCTTGGAGCCGAGTGTTGAAGAAGAGTTATTGCCGATCCAGAACACATCAGAGATTGTGGACGAGTCCGTTACAGAAGAACGCGAGGAATTGGTACCAACAGCGCCCTCCAGGATGCTGATGAAAATTATGACCATTATGACCTTATGACCGAGGAGGAGGACCCAAGTTTGTCGACATCGAGCAACAGGAACCCATGCAAGTATTCGAGCCTATGCCATCATCTACCTTCCAGTCTCCCGAGCCTAGCCCCAGCATTCCTCTCATTACCATCTCCGAGGACCTGGCAAACAAGACCGATATCGAAGACCCAGATTTCCTCCCTCTCCCTGAATTCCCCCCAGAACAACCCACACTTAATATTTCCATTACCGCTGCACTCCAAGCTAGAACCCAGGACAAGTCTGAACCCGCCTCGCCTGAGATACCATGCCAGACGCCCACGCCCCCCGCATCGCCGCCGGTATTCATACGGGCACTCCCTGCAGCTGATAGCCCCGCACCGTCACCCACCTCCCCTCGCCCTGCCCCAGAGTGGTCCGTCCGCGCCTCCGCTGCGCCTCCCCTTGGGCTCTCCCCCAGCACAGACTCCCTCAGCCCCATCGCCAGACCAAAATCCCGCGCAGCTTCGCCGGTGAAGCTCTCTGTCGCCCTCCCAGGGTCGTTCCCAGACAGCGCAGCACCAACGAAGGGCCTCGCTACACCTCCCGACACGCCCCCGCCGACAGGACCTCCGCGTCTACGCCGGAGGTGCAGGATGCCCCGTCAACCGTGGTCGCCTCCGCTGTGGTGACTACGGCAACGTCCACCTCACTCACCCGTCCCGTTCTCCGCAGCCGTCCGCGCACGCGCTCGCCCCTCGACATCGCGCTCGCTATGCAGCTCCGCCCCGGTCTCGGGCGCGGTGCGGACCCCGCTTGGATGGTCCGCTTCCTCATGGCTGTCTTTGGATGGTTTGCGGTCATGGTTGCGGGTGATGTCGCGCATTAGCTGCCCGAGGGCGGAACAGGTTTCTCGTCCTATGGATATTGCATATTATACTATACTGCATTGGATCTTTTCATACTATTACTATATACATTACCCACGGGACGTATACATCATGCATGCATTTGCGATTGTCACTTCAACTTGAAAGATTGCTGGATCTGTGTTGGACTCGAGCACAACGGGGGCAAATTTTTATGGCAAGCATGGCTGCGAAGTTCAAGCAATTTGCAAAATGATATAGTGCTTACGGCTCAACTGTCTCCGAGGGACGCAGCGCACATCACAACATCACAAGTAAGCACACCATTTATTCACCCGCAAACATACCACCGGCAGGGACTTGAAATATGATTGGGGTTGATGTTAACGTTAACGTGCTAGGTGCAGGATCAATCGATCAGAATCGATCATGATGATGAATGAACATGTCCAACTTGAAGGCGAGACTCGCGCGCGGTCACCGGTGCTTGGATGGGTGTGTACATTGCGCCGGCGTCTCTGTGACTTACATTACAGGAGCTATTCTTCTATTCTTCCCGTTAAGGACGATTCATCACTGGGGGCTCCCAGGTCAGCATAGCTCCGTATGTTGGCTCCACGTCGGACGCTCGTTTCCCTACTATGATTGATCCCGAGGCTGCGCTTCAAATTTCGGGGTTGAATAGTATTAATGGGTCCAGCTATTTTTAGTGAAGCGCCACTCTACTGTCAACTGACCGTTCTGCGAACCGCCATCAACAATCTCAAAATACGAGCACGCTCAGTTTCCACCACAAAGCAAAATCGTATCCAAACTCCCAGAACTAGTCAGCAATTGCAAATTCCGAGCGTAGAATCAATTGTTCATCCTCAGCTACCTCACAGCATGAACAGTTAGGCCCTGAACGCTTTGGCATCGGCGAAGACAAGCGCAAGGAATCTGTCGATGGACCTCAGATTGTCACAATGCCCCAGTCATACAACTCGAAGTCTATCATCCGGCCCAACCGTCCTATCGCGATGGACTTGGTAGTTCAAACCTGTCCTTCCTCCCATCCTCATGCCTCGCAGGCGCCCGAAGTTTGGCTCCAGGCGCCCGGAGACATAAAACCCCCGCAGATAGTCAAGGCTAAAAGATCACGCTCCCCTCAAGCGCCCCTCAGCGCGTTATCTTGATGATCAGTAATCCTCTAAACTGAAAACTGTCTCAAGCGGCGGTTCTATATCTACACGAGTGAGCATACCCATGGTCCTCGGAGTTGTGGAACACCAGCTGACTCAAAAAACCACACATACAAGGAGAGTGATTGCGATCGCCAGTTAAGTTGGTTGAAACTGATCCTATCGTCAAAGTTCATTTTCGGTATCTAGTACTGGCCGCTTTGGGGTGCAAATTCCAGGGTTTGTATCCAGCTGATCCCACGGAAACATATAGGTAGTATCAGGACCCCGACTTATGTTGGTAAAGACCCAATCCAAAAGCAGGCAATTTTAGTCTGGACGCTTTTTGACTGCCCCGGGCGCCTTTGTCCGACATTGATCAGGCTTACAATCTTTCTGGATAATTTTCCGCACTTTGGATTGGGCTTAGTATTTTGGTGCGATTTGCCCAGAAAACACTTTGGTCGTAAACGGACTACTTGTGAGTAAAACTTCTCGTTGGGTTTTGCAAAAGGGGCCCAAACTTCCAATCGCGCGAATATGCCCAACAATTTCCTGCCATCCAGTGATCAAACCATGTCCATTTTCCCTCAGGCCTCGACCGACCTTGGCCGCACATGCCTGCACAAATAACCCGACCTTCAGGCCAAAATGACCTCATTTCGAACATCCTCTGGCCTCGAGCCCCGAAAACCCAAAAGTTTGTCCGATTCTGGATCAGGCCTCCACCGGGATAAATTAGGACCCTGTAATATCAACTTGCGATGGATTCTACAAGCGCCGAATGGAGCTACACAGGTGTAGATTGACGATCCCAGAATTCTCCCGGGGAATTCTCATGGATTGAAACCTGGAGCTTTACCCACCCTTGGCGTTCTGCTGTTCCTTGGACAGTTCCTGGAGCTAATTGGGGCAATGCGGATATGCCAGAGCATTTGGTCACACCACCACCCAACCAACTCTATATCAATCCGCCTTGCTTCTCCTGCCACATCCCCCAAAATCCCCTCCTACGGTTCAACAGCTTATTTTACATCATGTCGGATGCTAGTGCCAACCCGCTCCACCATGGCGACGGCGACAAGAACGTCATTTCACTGAAGGCAGTCGCTGTATCCGAGGGAGACAAACTTTTTGTCTCAGTCGTTGACGATAAAATCTCCCATGGAACCCAGACTTACACCAAAGAGGAGACTTTGACGTTTTTCGGTGACTATGTCACCGAGGATGAAAAGAAAGATCTCACAGACGCCGAGAAGTACGAACGTGAGCACGATATCGCGCTTGTTGGAATTGTATTTCCTAACATTCTAGAATAGTGGCAAAGAAACGAGAGGCTGACGGAATCCTTCAGTTCCAAGCACCCGGGTTCGCACCTGGAGATTTCTCCAAGTTTAAAGCAACAAAAACCGAGAACCCTATCAAGCACGGTGACTATGATGTAACTATTACGATTACTGGTGGTAGGAAAGTTGGCAACGTCCAACAGTCCATTTCAGCTGTGGTAGGAAATTTCGTTATTTGTACCACCAGTCGCTGACTTGCAAAATATCGGTGCCTAGTTCAAAGGTAACTGAATGCTTCAATAATGATTAATCGCATGATTGAACTCGAATTTGTAGGAAAGGGTGATATTCGCGTGGGTGAAGGTGTAGGAACATGGCGCATGGCGTCCCGGAACCCAAACAAATGAATTTTGAGGAAAATCGATTGTCCCGCACCACGACCGCTTTTTGATATTCATTGTCTAGTGTAGAGCGCGACACATCGCCTGTACATAAATAGATAATTTTGAGTTTGTATTATTGCCCGGTTGCATTCAACTCGGACAAATCTTGGAATTTCTGACTTTTAAAAAATCTCGGAATCCGAGGATATATAATCGCTCTCAAAGAGGGGGGTCACGCCGGGGGGTGGTGGGGAAACCCAACTTGGGGGGCCCTGATATCAGCGGCACGGCTCATTAATTGGAGCGCGCCATAATAAAGCGCTATTAATAGGGTGAGTGGGGAAACGAGATGGGATAAAAAGATATTGATGCTGGTGTCGCACCACTGTGTTATTGACATGTGGGAATGACAATAACATGACATACATACTAGTAGGAACATTCGAGACTGCCAAAGATCTACCTACCAAAATCATCGCCTTAGGAATGACTCGGGGACCATGACACCTCGGGACTTAGGGAAGTAGGACGACACGGGAGAGTGCTCTATCATTGACGTTTCCATCAATGCTGCCATAGACACTGAATTTCGCGCGGGGTGCGAGGATGCGCGTCTGATTTTTAAAATTTCGCTTGTCTCATGGTTTTCTGAAACCGCTGTAATGTTCGCTCCCAATCGTTTTCGACATCAGAAAGGTCGGTGAATAGGCTTAACGATTGTGCATGTTTGTCTGTAGCCCCCAGTGTGGAAGGGCAGTGATCCCACATGCTACAGACGCAGACGGACAGGCTTGCCATGGACAGCCACGGACCCCGTTTTCCCCACTATTGCAACTTGAAGTTCCCGGTCCTGCTCTGATGCTGACGTCATAGCCATTGACTGCTGTCTCGCCCGTCTGGGTGTCGCTTTGCATCTGGGTGTATGGCGAGTCGCTGTCAGACCATCCCTCCGGCAAGTGATATCTTCCTCCCTCCTTCTCCACCTACCTTCTCTCCCAACAGAAGTCACTCGCCCTCTCCAACCCCGAAATCACCTGCCTCCCGGCTCCATGTTTGGTGCCAATTCGCCAGCGCTATCTTTATTTCTGTCCTCGTCGTCGTCACCCTCCTGAGACCTACGCCTGTGTGCCCGCCGAACCCCCCACCACCCGCCCCATTTCTCCGCATCCCACCGATCCCTCAAATCACCACGTATGTCCTCGAGATATTCCGCTGGCTCCTCATCAGCACAGGCAGCTTCGTACGCTGCCCGACAAAGGAAATGATATGGAATGATACCCT
Source organism: Infundibulicybe gibba (assembly GCA_015501065.1). Taxonomy (NCBI): domain Eukaryota; kingdom Fungi; phylum Basidiomycota; class Agaricomycetes; order Agaricales; family Omphalinaceae; genus Infundibulicybe; species Infundibulicybe gibba. The sequence continues at coordinate 51,355 of JADNYI010000217.1, forward strand.
CATCCCTGTGGGCGCGATGGTGATTGGGAACACGTGGTCCATCGGGCGCGACCCCGCGATGTTCAAGGGCCCCAAGACGCTTAACCCCTAGCAATGGTTTGATGTGCATGGGAATGTGCATGAGGACACGGGAGCGTTTACATTTGGGTTCAACAGGCGTGTATGTCCCGGGAAGCACTTGGCCACGGCGTGAGTATCATAGCTCCACTCCGTGTGTGGTACTGATACCGTCGGCTTAGCTCGGTGTTTTTGAACACGGTACTGCTGTTCTGGGCGTTTGAGATCACTGCAGACCCAATAGTGCCCATCGACCCGCTTGTGTTCACAGAGTCAGCCAACACCCATCTGCTGGCGTTCAAAATCAACTTTGTGCGCGCGAGGACATGCGGGAGATAGAGGAGTATGAATAGGACGGCGGTGGATTGGGATACTAATGACGGAGTTTATGCTGGTACAAAATAATACACCAATGGAGCCTTGGCAAAATGGTGCCATGGCCGCTCAACTGTTTACGGCTCAACTGTTTTCGGGGCATCCGCAAACATTCCAGAGACTTGAAATATGATTGGGGTTAACGTGCCACAGGACCATGTGCGTACTACTTGATGAATGAACATGTCAAAGGTGAGACTTGCGTGCAGTGCTTAGGTGGGCATGTACATTACTCTTCTTATTAAAGACGATTCATCGCCGGGGGCTTTCAGGTCAGCATAGCTCCATATGTTGGCTCCACGTTGGGCGCTCGTTTCTCACTATCATGAATCCCGTTGCGTTTCAACTTTCGGGGTTGAATATTGGGGGTTCGGCTGTTTGTAGATGGACCTACTATTATTATGACGCCCGCGGTGGCCCCAGTCATACCGCTCGAAGTCTATCAATCCGACCCAACCGTCTAGATCTGATTGCGATGGGCTTGGTAGTCCAAACCTGCCCTTCCTCCCATCCTCATGCCTCAGACGCCCGAAGTTTGGCCTCAGGCGCCCGGAGACACAAAACCCCCGCAGATATCCAAGGCCAAAATATCACGCACGATCGAACCTGCGATCACCGTGGAGTTCAATGATTCCAAAGTACGAGTGGCAGATTCAGTTTATACATGATGCAAAGTCGTGTCCGAAGTCCCAGAACTAATTAGCGCTGATGGCAAACTCCTTCTAGTGAGTGTAGACCCAATCGTTCACTCTCAATCATCACGCAACTTGAATAGCTAGACCCAAAATGCTTTGGCATCAGCGAAGACAAGCACAAAGAATTTTTAGGTGGACCTCAGATTACGACAGCGCTTCAGTCATACCGCTCGAAAATCTATCAAGCCGACCCAACCATCCGATCGCGACGGGCTCATTAGTCCAAACCTACTCTTCCTGCTATCCTCGGGCCTCGTAGGCGCCCGAGTTTGGCTTCAAGCACCTGGGGATACAAAATCTTCGCGGATACCCAAGGCTAAAATATCACATGCACAGTTGAACTCTCAGTGGGTTATCCTGATAAAGTGCGTGGAATCAATATCGTGGTCCTCGGAGTTGTGGAACACCAGCTGACTCAAAAACCACACAGATGGCTGGCTGCTGGACTGATTGTAATCGCCAGCCAAGTTATGGAACTCAGACTCACATCAACAAGGAGTCCTCAAGTTTCAACGACCTGGGTTCGTACCTGAAGATTTCTCCAAGTTTAAAGCAACGAAAGTCGAGAACCTTCACAAGCATGACTACAACGTGACCATTAAATTTACTGGTATTACTGTACAATCGCGTTCAATTCTTGGAATTTCAACTTTCAAGGAATCTCAGAATTTGAGGACATCTCATCACTCTTGGAACTGGTCACGACGCGAATAGTTAATGAATTCTCAAGCGCTCGCGGCTACTGGCAGCACTTGGCAAACACCTAGTAAGAGCAAAACCCGCCGGGCTGTAGAGTTCACGTGGAGCGAACGCCTTGGCCCTGCCATTTCTGCTGATTGCTAAAATCCTCATTTTCCCACAAGTACTCCTCGACGATATTATAAACATCGCAAACAGCCTGTCTAAGAGAGGGTCAACGGCGCGGAGGGCCTGAGAGCTGGGAAAATGCGTGCGTAGAACGCATGGGTATTGAGCGGAACGGTACGCAGGAGATCGAACAGGGGCACGATACATTCTAGGGCTCGAGGGCCACACTAACCTTGCATTTGATTTCCTCAAAGCATGGTCACTGCATGATATCTTCACTATCCACCGATCTGTCCGTCATGCCGCTTTACCCTGAGGGCTTCAACCAGCTGGGACCCCATCTGGGCAGACCACCCCCGAGGCCGGTCCTGAATCACCCGAGCCGATCAAGCTTGCCCTAAATGAAAAGTGGCCCCAGTCTGCAGGCCCGCACGATGGCTTGAAATCATGGACCCATGGACCTATATCCTCGGTTTGTCCCCCGCCATGTTTACCGCCTCGCGCGCGCCCATGTCCAATCACCGCCACTGCCGGCCATTCAGGTCACATCCCCAGTTGAATCGGATAGCGAGTCCGAGGTCCAGGTTCAGGGCAGCTACACAGAGGTTGCGGATGCGGTCACCATAGAGAAGGGCACCGCCAGCAAGGATAGTTAGTCGGAGGCCGCATAGGACGTGCAGGAGCCGCCTGTTGGCATGGTCGTTACTGAAGGTCTCGATTAGATCCAGCGCGGAAGAGGTACAGGAAGAGCCGCTATTGTCGGGAATTGAGTATAGAGGAGGCAGAGGAATCTCCGCTTGCTGAAGATGATATAGTTTTACGTACCTTATGGATATTGGTGGAACTTGGTACAGCATGGGTGGCCATGTGGGGCTGACGCGGGAGTACACCTACTAGCTTGGGGGGAGGAAAAGGCAAACATGGTCAGAGCCGCATTCAATCATTTTCGACATCAGATTCACGAGTCAGCTGGGGGATGATAGCCGAGGGGGTTTAAAGATTGTACGTGTTTGTCTGTAGCCCCAGATCTGGAATGAACTTGGTTGAGTCCTCGCCCTCGCGAGCTATGTAGAACCATCCGGGATTTGGGGACAATCACTACCCGCCTATTCAGCTAACTCCCGTGTCCACCTTGTCGCATTCGCTACCCATCCTCCACGTCTCCCTCCGTATCTCCTCATCGGCTCCCATTGCCCCCAGGCCCACTCCGCAATAGCCTTTTATTTGGAAACACACACCTTTATACCTTGTCAGTTCACGCCCCTTTCTCTAGCATGATGTGTTTCTGACCCTCTGCAGCCCCCACCGTAAGTTTGAGGAATGGACACAGAAGTACGGCCCTGTCTTTTCACTACGCCAGGGGTTCACCACCGTCATCGTCATCGGCCGCGTCCAGGCTGCCATCGACATTATGGAAAAGGAGGGCGCAGCATTGGTTGATCGGCCCCTCTGCATCTCGGCTGACGAGACTCGAAGTGGCGGCATACAAGTCCTCCTGACCCCTGCTGGCGATAGATTCAAAAAGACGCGCAAGGCACTCCACACCCACCTCCAGCCCAGAATTGTCGCAGACGCCACACCAGTATGAAGAGCGCACGTGAGCACATAAATGTTACTCAGCCGCTGTCGTCATGTCGTTCGCCTATGGCAAATACCCCCAATCCTACTCAGACCCCGACGTCGTAGCCGTTAACCGCTGCCTCCCCCGTCTGGGTGTCGCTTTGCGTCCGGGTGTGTGGCGAGTCGACGTCTGGCTATTCCTTTGGTAAGCGGTATCTTCTCAACCTAATTCAATCTAATGCTATGCACAGATATATACCCGGATACCTCAAGGAACTCCAGCAGGGTCGTAAGGAGGAGCTCGACCTGTTCAAGACGCACCTCGAGGAGGTTTGGACCAAACTGGTGATTGGCTCTCTTCTTTGGCCTCGTTCCCCATCAACATGAACCAGGACTCGCCCACACCCCCGCCTCCCTCCTTCTCCACCTACCTCCTCTCCCAACAGAAATCCCTCGCCCTCTTTGATTCCGAAACCGCCTACCTCACCGGCTCCATGTTCGGTGCTGGTTCCGACACCACCGCCAGCGCCATCTCCATCTCTGTCCTTGTCGCCGCCCTCTACCCCGAAACATATGCCCGCGTGCGTGTGGAACTCCTCGCCACCTGCCCCACTCCCCCGCGCCTCACCGACAAGCCCTCCCTCCCCCATACAACCACATTCGTCCTCGAGACGTTCCGCTGGCGCCCTGTCAGCGCGGGCGGCTTTGTCCACCGCGCAACAAAGGACATCATATGGATCAACACTCTCATTCCTGCAGGCGCGACTGTGATCAGGAACGTGTGGGCCATCGGGCGCGACCCCGCCGTGTTCAAGGATCCCGAGACGTTTAACCCCAGCGGTGGCTTGATGCGGATGGGAATGTACGTGAGGATATGCGGACGTTTACCTTTAGGTTTGGCAGGTGGGTGTGTCCCGGGTAGCACATGGCCACGACGTAAGTGTCCTCGCTCCACTCTGTATACGGCGCTGATAGTATAGTTTAGTTCGGTGTTTTGAACACGGCGCTCCTCTTCTGGGCGTTCGAGATCTCCGCAGACCCGACGGCGCCCATTGACCCCCTCGCGTTCACAGAATCGGCCAACACCCACCCACTGCCATTCAAGGTCAACTTTGTGCCGTGCGACGGTGTGCGGGAGGCGATGGAGGAGTACGAGTAGGACGGTGGGTTGGGTGTAATATATAATGTAGCACTATCACGCATGGAACATGGGTTTTTGTTATATGTGCATCGCTGAGCCCTACATCCACGCCCGACAGCTGAGCGCTGGCCCGTTGTGCGCGCACCCGGTGTCAAATGCTGTACGGCACTTCACTCATACGCTTAGGCTGACAATGAACATTCGGCTCGCATTGTTCTTGTGACTCGGATTGATGTATCATCTTGAATGTCTCATTCTAAGCCTAACGACGGTGAGTCTGCCCGTTGCTACCTGCTCTTTGCTAATCTAGTCTCGATGTCCTCAATCCAGACCTTTGACCTCGTCGGTATGGTTTTGGTAAGGACCCTGACCATGTATTCATCGTTGAGGTTGCACAGGATGCAACCGTTTCTGACCTCAAACGGCTGGTCTTGGAATAAACTGAACCTGAGGATGCTGCGAGGCTCGGATTACTCCAAGTGAGTTGATCTACCTCGGTAATGGGGCTCGGATGTGCCTGCCTGACGCTTTGAAGTCCGCCTTCCTTGGAATAATAGCATCCTCTTTGGCGATCTCACAAAAAGCGAATTTTTTGCAGGCCAACCACGAAATGTACAGGGTTCTCCCAACACCTCCGGACGATGAGAATCTGCGTATCGTTGCTGTATACCCTACTCGTGCGTTGACCCCTCTACTATACTGATAAAATATATTATCTCGTACCCTCGCAGCGACCATTGGCTCATTGAAGTTTCAACATGAAGCTCTTTTCGGATCCCTGTAGGTTTCGGTGTCGGATTTTGAGGCATGAACATGTTCCGATGTCACGAACGACTTGAAGGGCGGCGGGGTTATCCCCCCGGCGTCAATCGCCCAGCCTTATGCGCGAAGATAGCTGAGATGAGGAAGGGTTGGCTCAGCGTCACACCTACACTGGGTGCTTCTTGATCGCATTTTCAGTTCTCGGAAAACTATTTCAAGCGACCAAACACCCACGAGAACGGGAGCCCAGAGTTTTGTCAAGCGTGTGAACTCTACCCGGACCTTTTCAACTGTGCATTTACGGAGAACGACAATTGGTTTCACGGATGTCGATAGCTCATCTGCTCCCGTAACGGCCAACGGCTCTGCTGGTTCTTCCGGCAAGGAATTTCTCGCACTCTTCAGCGCCTTGCGACGCTATTCAACTGGAGACTCAGCCCGTATCAAGATCGACAAGTTTCCCACCCCGAAGGCTAGGTACTTGGCGGCCCAGTGTATGCTGCAGCCTGCCGCCCTACGATTCTCCGCCACCTAGCCCTCTTCAACATCAGGCGTAAGATCGCTCAACTTTGCGGCATAATTTTCGTGGTAATCACAGCCATTTCAGGGAGATCTCTCGGGTTTTTCCAAATTTCTCACTCGAGACCAGCGGCGATTTTATTGTAAATATATTCCCAAGCCCGACATCATGGTTCAATCCATCACGTCCCCCC
>JADNYI010000218.1:0-56582 GCA_015501065.1 Infundibulicybe gibba
GTTTACAGTTCGCCGGCGGCAATCGTTTTTATTTGGCTCTTATTTGGCCGCTGGCGGATCAGACTCCGCGTGCAGGCACCCCAGCCGCCCACCCAGCTCCGCTTCATACTCTCTCACAACTTGCTCTTATAATTGTATCGTACGTATGAGACCAATTCGACGTCCATCATGAAGAACTCCAGGATATAGCTTATTCAGGACTATGTCCATTCTCCACGATACAAAATTTTCCCCCACGCCGAGGGATGCAAGCTCCAGTCCTTCAACTTTTCGGCTGCCTTCGGAACCCTTGCAAAGGAAGCTTCAGACTCTCTGGATCCAGCAATGAATCTTCAAACGGCCTCAGGTACCACCGCACAGCCCTGGATGTCTGTATGTACGCTACCCTTGACGGGCAGCAGGAAGGAGATCTGCACCTGGCCGCTCCACTATCGATATCGCATTTTATTTCCGCTTCCTAGTACTAATCATACACGCCATGCGACTCTCAACTTTCGAGCTCGTTCCAGATTCCCACTTGAGCTGTCATCTAACCGTCTCCCTACACGTCCTGACGGCTTCCCTTGAGACCGGGCTCCCAGACAATACATCAGTGATCGTAGATTGTGACGGAAACGTGTTCCTGGCTTTGGCGGGTATCAATTGTTATTCACCAGGCGAAGCTCTACTGCTCCTGGATTATTCGGGATCGATAATGTATGGTTGTTGACGTCCCAGGATCCCCTGTGCTTTGGACACTTGATAAATGGTTTCCACCAAATCGAAAATCGCTTACGACACCACATTTCAGGTGGGGGATTCGCGCTTACTGACCTATTTAATTCCCCGAGTACTAACTTGGATAGGGCCACCCGTCTTTTTAAAACTAACCAGCTCTATTTCGCCCGCCGTCGGCGCTCTATTGGACTCAACAATGTTTCAAACACAGAAAGGGCCGCTGACAACCCCGTCTAATTGACCCCCCTCGAGCAGATTTTCACTGACTTCTCGCGGATTCCATCCGGGCAGCCCATTCCAAATTTCGCACTATTTGAGAGTCCATCTCGGCTGTCTGTTTATTTGAAACACCCTCAACCGGGGAAATTTCAAGTGTGTACTACTCTTATTTATCACGCGAGAGCGTCCCGGGTTTGTGGTAACTTGTGGGAAGGCCACGAAAAAATACCGCGCAAGATGTCTTTGGTTTCTAGAGTGGCGCGAATGCGAACTTTTTCGCTCATTGTTTGGCGTGATAAGCGTTGGATAAGCCAAATCGAGATGAAGTAAGGTTTACCCGCAAGCCCGCCGCGGCCCGCAGTGCCGCTGAAGAACCTCTGCTGACACCCAACGTCACCCCCCGCTTCCCACTATTGCCCACTCCACTGTTAAAACGTCAACGCCCAATCTACAGAATGTGAAGTTAAGATTATCATCACACAGGCACTTGTACTCTGACTCTGCTCCAGTCGTACGAGGTCCACGGTACAACTTTTTCGCTCACGATTCACGAAGCGTATGTTTTTAGCGTTGCCCATGGTCTTGTTCCTGGGGACACGTGCGCACAAGGTAGGTCGCAGCTTCACGCCATGGAAGACCGATAAAATCACACCCCCAGCCTTGGCAGCATCCAAGCCGGCGCGTCACTTACCCCCTTGCCCGGCGCGTCACCCGTCACATTGACTTAACTATCGCGCCACCGCCGCACTATCCACCTTAGATTCCAGGTTCCCGGGCATCATGGGATGATGAAGGGACGGACTTTGTCCTTGGCTTAAGAAAGCATTAGGGGTCTGGATAGATGCGGCAGGAGGAGCCTAGAATGTCAGTTGGGTTATTGGTTGATGATGCACTAACATCGTCTAAATTCAATGTCGCTATTCCAGTGAGCGGCATCGCACCACAGAGATGATCAACCCCTCATCAGTTTCATGATCCTCACTTCTCCCTGTAGGTGAAGATTGCAATTTCGACACGCTGAAAGGGGTGAGTTCACAGGACTCAAGCTATTATTATCATAACTCCGCTAGTTTAAGCCGCCCTGTACTACCGGGAGCGCAGGAACGGCGGACCCATCCCCTGCACAAGGGCGAACTCTGCAATGCGGGTTTCATAATGTGTCTGCGGAGAGACTCATCGTAAGCCGCAGGGTCCATGATGTGAAATTGCTACCAAATTCCGTGCCCCGTGCGTTAGTTCCAATATTACTCCTTGTTCTAAGAAAAGAATGAAACGGAACCATATTAGGGTATATTGCATTGCGGCGTGCCCGCCCGAGTGAGATTGCAACGTGAACTTCATCACAAAGTGGAGTAATGGGGTATTTTTATTACGGGAAAATAGATACCGACAAATCACAAGAGCTCCAGCATCAGGATGCCCTCACCGCAGCCCCAAAGATTGATCGAAATGCTTCTGGCGTTGGTCAAAATTTTCAATAATTACCCGTACTAATATCCTCTGCATATGCAGAACATTGAGCCGCGACGCTTCAAAGATAAATGCTTTAATTTCTAATCCCCCAGGTAAGTGCATTGCTTACTGGCCTGGTAGCCGCGTATATCATTTTACAAACTGCTGCAATGCTGTGCAATTCATAACTCGGATCCTCCTGTCAACGCTGAGCGCTGCCCTAGCCGGACATCTATAGCTGTCCCGAAATACTTTCTCATTAACTCATTAACAATCCACACTTAGCCGTTGTTTAGCCATGATGTATCCACAGCTGATGCACGGCACCTCGGATTAGTATTTTAGGGCGTCAATCCACCTCCAAGCAGATTCTTCACCCCACCACCTTCGAATATGATCACCATCCCAGATGCAGTGGCCACTGGGACCATTCTCGAATCCGTATTCTATGGTAACAATTTCAATAATTGTCCTGAGTACAGCTGAAACCCTCTCAAGGTGCATATCTGGTCCTCTTCATCCAATACCTCGTCCTCCAGCGTCGTAATAGCCGTGGGTTTGACCAGCCGCTGACTCTGGCCCACATACTGCTCTTTGTCCTCTGCACTGTGTCTTTTTTCTTGACATTCCCTCGGACTATCTTTCACTCGTATGCTCCATCCTTACCCACAAGTCTCGAGCGTTCTTAACGTGGTATTCAGGTACCAGATGTGGAAGGTGCCCCGGAAAAATCTCAAAAACTTAACTTGGGATCCGTGTGGATATTCGCTATTATTGACTTCTTGGCTCAAATGATTCTGGTTAGTGCTTCATACACCCACTCTATAGTAATTGTCATTCACCAGGCAGCGCAGCTCTACCGGTGCTGGATTATTTGGAGTAAGCGATGGGCAGTTGTTGTCGTCCCAGGATTTCTTTCGCTTGTAACACTTGGTAAATGATTTCCACCCAGTCAAGAATTGCTTACGACCCCGCATCTTAGGTGGGGGATTTGCGATCGCTGGTCTTTTCGATTCCCTCGTCCGGAGTGTCAACCATGATAGGTTCGACCCTCTTCTTAGGTCCACTGGGACCGCGACAAACTCCATTTCGCTCGCCGTCAACGCCCTCACCACTTTTCTAATTGTGGTCAAGATTGTTTTGACATCACGGGAAGTGCGCTCTGCCTTGGGCTCGAACTCGCATCAGTCTCTCCGCATCGCCACTGCCATGCTGATCGAATCCGGGCTCCTTGTGCTTGCATTCCAACTCGTTTTCGTTGTTCTATACAACCAACCGGCATTTAGTGTTATTTCTGGCGCAACCACTCAAATATACGTATGTGGCATCCTACTAGAAGTGAACGAAATTTTAATTCTGGATGCGCAGGGAATTACTCCAACACTTCTCAACATCCGGGTCATCATGGGTTCTGCGTATGACAGAACCACAGAGAAAACCCGCACTCTGAGATTTGCCCACTCCGAGAGAGGAGCCACCACCCAGATCACCGGCTCAAGCATGAGTGCAGCTGGAGTCCGATCCCGGGATATTAACACTGAACTCAACGATGTTCCAAACAACGAAATTGCCGCTGGAAACGCCGTTTGATTAAAATAAGGAACTTATTTCCTTCATCTTCCGTCGACCCGAATGATTGACCCTCTCGAGCAGATTTTCACCTACGTCTGTAACTTTCTCATATATTTCGTTTTCGGCGGTCCATTCCAAAATTTCCCATTATGTTATTTATTCACCTCAGAACTCCCCGGACTGAGTAACTTTCGTTGTATAGTGCCCTTGCTTCGTGTAGTTACATGACAACTAAATGCAAGCCACTAGTATCCGGGTGACAATAACGAATACCTAATTCTACTACCACAGGACTAAAATCACTGCGGCTGATGAAACAGAGCGTTACTTCCCTCGACTCCATTCACATCACAAGACATGTTCTACCACGGCGCCTCCAGGTCGGCAAGTCCTTTCCAACACCGTCGCGCCGCAGCCGACGCACCAACTCGGAAAACGCACCTTCCATACTTCCCGCATACCTCACGGACGTCTTACGGTAACCAAAGCCGAGACTGTGTGCAAGTTCTCGCCCTTCGTTCAGGTAAACCTTTCTCTCGCGGTATCGATCATAGTTATTCCCAACCACGATGGATATGGGGCTGGGGTCGCGCCCTTTTGTGATCCGGACGCTGTCGTGGTATAATTTGACATGTTTGAACGACGCTCGTGAAGTAACCGAGAACGCGAGGACGAATCTCTAGCTCTTCCATGGTGAAATTTCCTCATATATCCACAAAGTTACTGGGCAGGGTACTGACTGGACGTAGAGGTTGCGCAGGCTTGTGAATTGTTCTACACGAAACCGAGAAATAACGAGCCTGCTCCCTGCACGTGAGTGAGTTCTACAATGCAGGCTTGACCGTCCACTGTGATGCGCTTGCGCCTTGCGGAGAGGTTCGTCGTAAATGGCGGGATTCATGGCTGGATAATATCCAATGGTCCTTGCTACATAGCATCTGGGATATTCGTATTTTGAAGATCTACAACCGCAGTCAATGCCTTGATCGTAAATCGAGTGGGGACAGAGCTACCTGTAGAGGGCAGGATATCCAAGCAATCATAGTTTGCGGGGTAATGGTGGCACACCGCCGTACGATGACGACAGGGCCCCGAACGCAACCTCATAGTTCTTCACAGGTGCAGACGCGCGGCGCCAGGGAATCCTCTCGACTCGAGATTGCAAAAGGACCCTGGTTCTTGTTCGACGTCAGTCCGCGCTTTAGATGACCATGCAATCAAGTTGAGTGTTTAAGCCTCGAAGTCGTCATAATGTTTCCGAATGTGGATGGGGCTCGCGACGGGGACCCCTCAATCCACGATTCAGTTTCGAGTTTCGCTTTCGGGTGCGGCCGGCGGTGACACTGATGGTGGGAGGGATAGGTCGGGTCCATGAATGGTTCTCTTCAACGCGGCAATATCGTGTTGGAATGTTCGAGTGAATGTCTGGAGTGACCGTTGGACGCTGGACCCAGTGCAAGAGATGTCAATCTAGGTTTCTACTAGGCGAGTCGTCTCCAATATATCGATCGCTTCCCGTTTGCGTTGGAGGGGATGACATGAGCGGACCTGCATGATACAGTCTTGGTCGGCATTTATCCACCCAGCAGTTATCCGAATTGCGTGGAGATACGCTGTGACCACGCACCAGACCTCTTGGATCGGTGAGGGGCCATGCACAACGCTTCCTGATTTACGGACCGCTGCCTAATACTGAGCGCGTTGGTTCTGGGTACGGCGTCAGAAGGCAGCAAATAGGCACGTACAGGAGTCACTTTACACACTGTTCAGGTCTTTAAGCCTCAACCTACACACTCGGGCCTCCCTATAATCCATGCGTTGCCCCTATCACCAGTACAGGATGAGTCTCGTCCAAACATAGATGTATGGTGTGTCGAGCTCCTTGGCGGTCTTGGTCTGGGGCTGGGCGCAGAGGTAGTGGATGTGGGGTTCACGCCGCCTGAAAGAGCACCAAGACCGAGAAGAATGCATCTGTTTCTCTGGCGTGTAATGGGTCCTCGATTATGCGAAGGAATCGTGAAGGCGACATTGGCAATGGAGGAAGATAGGCGTTTGTACTTTGCCGACGGCAATTGTTTTTATTTGGCTCTTATTTGGTCGCTGGCACCTCCAAGATCAGACTTCGCGTGCAGGCACCCAGCCCCGCTTCATACTGAGACTCTTCCACAACTCACTCTTATAATTGTATCATACGTATGAGCCCAACTTGACGTCCATCATCAAGAACACCAGGATAGCTTAGCCCGGACTATACCCATTCTCCACGACACAAAATTTTCCCCCATGCTGGAGGATGCAAGCTCCAGTCCTTCAACTTCTCGATTGCCTTTGGAACCCTCGCAAAGGAAGTCTCAGATTCTCTGGCCCCTGCGACGAATCTTGGGACAGCCTCAGGTACCACCGCAGGACCCTGGATGTCTGTATGTACGCTATCCTTGAGGGGGCAGCAGTATCGCATTTGTTTTATCCTTTTATTTCCGCCCCTCAGTGATCATCCACATCATGCGACTCTCAACTTCTGAGCTCATCCCACATTCCCACCCACTCAGGAGGAAGCCGCCGGGGTGTGCAGGGAGACGGTTCTACGATGGCCTGAGACCGGGGTCCCAGATAATGCATCAATGATCGTGGATGATGGTGGAAACGTGTTCCTGGCTTGGGCAGGCCCTATCAATTGTTATTCACCGGGCGAAGCTCTACTGATCGGCAATGCATGGTTGTTGGCGTCCCGGGATTCCCTGCACTTGTAACACCTGGTAGGAAATTCCCACATGATTAAGAATCGCTTACAACCTCGGATTACAGGCGGGGGAAAGAAAAAGCCGCTGACAACCCCATCGAATTGACCCCCCTCAAGCAGATTTTCACCTATTTCTCGCGGATTTCGTCTGGGCAGCCCATTCCAAATTTCCCCGTTATTTTGGAGTCCACATTCCCACATCCGAGTCGGTTTCCTGTTTGCCTTGAAGTGTGTGTCGATACCGCGGTGCCAGTGGCAATCGTTTGGCTCTTCTTTGACAAGCCTGCCGCGCTGCCCAAGTTGGCATTCGTCTGAGTCGTTGCTATGTATCAGTTTCATAATCTCCATCTTTTAACTGTAGGTGAAGATCGCAATATTGACACACTGAAGAGGGTGAGTTCACAGGACTCAAGTTATTATTATCATGATCCAACTCTGCTAGTTTAAACCGCCCAGGGGTATTACCAGGAGCGCGGGAACGGCGGACCTACCCCTCGCGTGAGGGCGAGCTCCGCGACGTGGGTTCCGTAATGCGTTTGCGGAGGGACTCATCATAAATGGCAGAAGCCGCGGTGTAAAATCGCTACCAAATTCCGTGCCCCGTGGGTCAATTTCAATATTACTCCCCTCGGCTCTAAGAAAAGACCGGAATCGGAATTATATTAGGGTATGTTACATCGGGGCGTGCCTGCCCGAGTGGGATCGCAACGTGAATTCAATCACAGAACAAAGTGATGGTGTATGTTTATTATGGGAAAATAAATACTCGGAATGGCAATCCGCGTCAAAATTCTCACCATAGTCGCAAATCGATCAAAACGTCACTGGCATCGGTCAAAATTTTCAATACTTACTACCCGTACCAATATCCTCTATGTATGCAAAACATTTACACGCATGATTGTCCAGAAACGCTCCCCCATCAGCCCACCAGCAATCCACATTTAGCCATGGGGTATCCACGGTTGGTGTGCTTCGGATTGGTATTTTAGGGAGGCGACTCATCTCCAACCAGATTCTTCATCCACCATCCTTGAATATGGCTTCTGGCACCGGTCTAAGTGCAGTGACCATTGGGACCATTCTCGAATGCGTATTCTATGGTAACAGTTTCAATAACCATCCTGAGTAAGACTGAAATCCTCTCCAGGTGCATACGTGGTTCTTTTCGTCCTATACCTAGTCCTCCAGCGTCGTAATAACCGCAGGTTCGACCAGCCACTGACTCTGGCTCATATATTGCTCTTTGTCCTCTGCACTATCACATTCTTTCTTGACATTCCCTCGGGCTATATGTTACTCGTATGCTCCATCTCCACTCCATGAATCTCAGGCGTTCTTAACATGATATTCAGGTACCAGATGCGCGAGGTGCTCCCGACACGGCTCGAAAACTTACCTTGGGATCTGTGTCGGTATTCGCTATTATTGACTTCTTGGCTCAAATGATTCTGGTTAGTGCTTCATACACCCACTCTACAGTAATTGCGACTCACCAAGCAGCGAAGCTCTACCGGTGCTGGATTATCTGGGGTAAGCGATGGGTGGTTGTCATCATCCCAGGATCGCTTGCACTTCTAACACTTGGTAAATGATTTTCACCCCAGCCAAGAATTACTTACGATCATGCATGTCAGGCGGGGGATTTGCACTTGCTGGTCTTTTCAATTCCCCCCTCTGGGGTACGAACCCAGCTAAGGTCGACCATCTTTTTATCCTGACTGGGACCGCAACAAACTCCGTTTCGCTCACTGTCAACGCTCTCACCACCCTTCTAATTGTGACCAGGATCGTTTTGACCTCGCGAGAAATCCGTTCTGCCTTGGGCTCTAACTCGCACCAGTCTCTCCGCATTGCTACCGCTCTGCTAATCGAATCCGGGCTCCTCATCCTTGCATTTCAACTCGTTTATGTTATTCTCTTCGGCCAAGATTCATTTAATATTATTTCCGCCCCAACCCCTCAAATATATGTATGTGACTTTTTGCTAGAATTTGGTGGACGAAATTTTAATTCCGGATGCATAGGGAATTACCCCAACACTTCTAAATATCCGCGTCGCGATGGGCGCCGCTTATGACAAAACCACAGGGAAGACCCGCACCCTAAGATTTGCCCATTCAGATAGGGCTACCACTCACGTCACTGGCCCAAGCATGAGCGCAGCCGGAGTCCAATCCCGGGATATTAACATCGAAGTCGATGATGTTCCAAACAGCGAAGGGGCGGCTGACGATGCCGTTTAATTGAAGTAAGGAAACTTCCTTCATCTTCCATCGACCTGAATGATTGACCTTCTCGAGCAAATTTTCACCTACTTTCTCATATATTCCGTTCAGGTGGTCCATTCCAAAATTTCCCACTATGCTATTTATTCACCTTAGAACTCCCCGGACTGAGGAACTTTCGTTGTATAATGCCCTTTCGTTTAGTGACTATATTTATCATTTTGTACTGATTCCGGTTCTGATTCCTTTGGGCTGGTGCGGTTCATGCGTCGCATCTTGCATAGGCCCCTTGAAGGTCGCCTTCATTTAGAAAGTTGAAGGTGAGCGATGGGCAATACGGCAGACCCACCGACACAAGCATAAGCAACCAAATGTAAGTTACTAGCATCCGCAAAGTATTCGGATGACAATAACGAATGTCCAATACTACTACCGCGGGACTAAAATTACTGCGGTTGATGAAACAGAGCGTTACTTCCCTTGGCTCCATTCACATCACAAGACACGGTCTACCACGGTACTTGGCCTTGCGCCTCTGAGTTGGCGAGCCCTTGCCAACACCATCACGCCGTAGCCGACGCACCAGTTCCGAGAATGCATCCTCCATACTTCCCGCGTGTTTCACGGACGTTTCGAGGTAGCTACAGCCAAGCGCGTGTGCAAGTCCGTGTCCCTCTTCCAGGGAGACCACCCTATCTTGGTACCGATTATAATTATTCCCGATCACGATGGATATGGGGCCTGGGTCGCGCCCTTTTGTGATCCGGACGCTGTCGTGGTATGATTTGAGATGTTCGAACGACGCTCGCGAAGTTACCGAAAAGGCGAGGACGAATCCCTGGCTTTTTCTGTGGTGAAATTTCCTTATATATCCACAGAGTTATTGGGCAGAGGGTACTGACTTAATGTAAAGGTCGCGCAGACTTGTGAATTGTTCTGTGCAAAACCGATGTCAGCCACATCAGCAAAACCAAACATTTGTCATAGCGGTCATAGAGCGTTGGACAGGCGGGATCTCCAGAGGCGTCTCGCAAGCACGCCGCGCAGAATGCACAAAGAAGCTGAGTTGTTGTCTGTCTACGTGTCGCATCCGCTACTCTACACCGGCTAGGTCACGTGACTTGCCGGAGCGGGCGCTGCCGCGCCCGGCTCCATCTGCCCCCCTTCTTCCAGGCGGCGTCCCCGCCGCCTCGCCGCTACCCTCCC
Source organism: Infundibulicybe gibba (assembly GCA_015501065.1). Taxonomy (NCBI): domain Eukaryota; kingdom Fungi; phylum Basidiomycota; class Agaricomycetes; order Agaricales; family Omphalinaceae; genus Infundibulicybe; species Infundibulicybe gibba. The sequence continues at coordinate 10,135 of JADNYI010000218.1, forward strand.
AGCTACGGTCGCTTCTCCCTCCTCCTCCTCCTCCTCCTCCTCCTGCTCGCTCTCCTCTAGGGGTCCCGTCTCCTCACTCTCAGGCTCCAGCTCTGCCCCCACCGCTTCCTCCATGCTCCCACTCGGCTCTGCCCTCTCCCTCGCTACCTCCCTCACTCCTCCCGACAACTCTACCTCCCTTCTGCATCTCGACTCCCACTCCTGCTGCTGTGCCTCCAGCTCTGTCCCCGGCCTTGGCCGAAATACCCGCAGCCTCCGCGCACTGACTTCCCCCTCAAGGGGCTCCCCCGCCAACGTCTCGAGCCGGTATGAATTGACCAAGCGCTCTCTCACACGCCTCGGCTCTGACCACCTGGGTGTAAGTTTCCTGTCGTTGCTTACAGTAGTTGTTAGGTCACTACGATATGTTTGTACCAACGCGCCTTTTTCAAATGTCACCTCCCCTGCCCTTGACTGAAGGACCCTCCGGTCAAATACTCTCTTCCGCTTCGCTGCATGCGCAGCTGCCTCCGCTTGCCCGTCAAGGCGCTGCTGCATCGCATATGCCACGTGAGTCTCCACTGCCCCTCCGGGGAGATCCTCGACGATTTCGCCCAGGCTTGGGCGCGGGGTGTTGATAACCAGCCCCAGCAACAACTCCTTTGGCGAAAACTTGAGGGCTGGTAAGATCCGCCAGTTCAGGATCGCGATCGCGCGCTCGAAATGATCTGGCCAGTTGCGGGGCATATTCTCGAGCTTGGCCGCCTGCCACCCATCCTCCCCCAATTGCGGTGCACACAGTCGCGCTAGAATGTACAATAGGAGCTTGTTAGTACCCTCCACTAATCCGTTTATCCAAGGAGAATACGCCGCCACTATATGTGTTCTTGTCCCCTGGGACTTGCACCATTGTTCTACCTCCTCCGACTTGAAGTGCCTCCCCCCATCCGACATGAACGTCTCGGGTGGGGCGAAGTTGCGCACAATGTCTTTGAGCGACTTAATGGTCGTTTTTGCGCTCCCATGGGTCTTGAACATGTACCCCCAAACGTGCTGGGTACATGTGTCCATGTACAGTCCAACGGTGTGATACCCCCCCTTCCCAGCTGGCATCGAGAGGTAATCCCCTACCAGTAGCTCGAATGGGTGCCTTCGCGTGATCGGGTTGAGCAGCGCGTGTAAGTGCGTTCCTCCGAAATTCTTACACTGCGGGCAGTCTAGGATTGCCGTGACTATTGACTCGTCCATACCAGGACTGTGGTACTTATCTATCAGCGCCATCTTGATACTGTCCCGGTGCCAGTGGCCGTTCTCCCGGTGCTCCCGCCTCGCCTCCTCCATGGCCTCACTCCGAGTGATGCATTCTCGCCTCGGTCTCGCCCTCACTCCCGTGCCCCCCCCGATATACCACAGGCGACCACCCTCAATGGCATACCCCATGGCCCGGTGCCGTGCCCTACTTCTTGTCTTGATGTCCAGGTCTCCATCTAGGCCCGTCAACGCCTCCACCACCTCACGGAACAGCGGCTCCTCCTTAAACCTCTCTCTCAGTGCTCGCTCCGACTCCGAGAGCTCAGGAGTACTCAGCTGATACAGGTCGTGCACTATACCCTCCCGTATCTCCCAGTCAGGTAATACTGACCACTCGCTCCCGTCTCCTCCCCCCTTGGGCGTCTCCTCATACTGGCGGCTGATCCCATCCGCCACGTTCAACACCCCAGGCACATGGCGCACATCCACAATCCTATGCGCCATCACACCGTCTCTCCAACGCGCATGGGTCGCATTCGGCTTCGCAGTTGTCAGCACATCACGCAGTGCCTGACAATCCGTCTCAATTTCTATGGGGAAGCCATAAACGATGTCAGCAAACTTGTCTAGAGTGAATTTGAGCGCCGCGAATTCCAACAAGAACGGCTTGTATTTCTCCTCAGCCTCAGAGGTTCGCTTTGAGGCAAAACCTAACGGGTGAAGCTTCGTGACCTTCTTCCCTCCAGGAAGAATTGTTGTCACTCTCTGGGATAGTACTCCCGCGAACGCATCCTTCGAGCCATCTGTTGTCACTACGAACGGTGTTCCGTCAAACACCGGCGCGCGTAGGACTGGCTCCGACACCAGTAGTGCCTTCAACCGCACAAACGCCTGGGTATGCTCCTCCTTCCATACCGGCGCGAGTTTGTATGCCCTCATGATCCGCCGGTACGTACTCTTGCTCGCTCCCTTGGGTATGACGACTCCTCGCAACAGGTCTCTAAGCGGTCTCTCCTCCTTCGCGTACCCCTTGATCAGGTCACGGAAGTATCCCGTGAGTCCCAGGAACCCTTCCAAATGTGACGCATCGCGGGGCTGAGGCCAGCCCACTACTGCCTCCAGCTTGGCCGTATCCGCCGTCACTCCTCCCGGCCCCACCATACTCCCCGCAAACACCGCCTCTGTCTTAAACAACCGTAGCTTACTAGGGGCCAATGATAATTTTTCACGACGCACCCGATCAAACAGCCTCCTCCACTTCACCATTCCTTCTTCGAATGTGTCCGACGCCATCCCCCCGTCGTCCACGAACATCTCCATCATTCCCTCAGCCACCAAGTCGTGCAACTTCTCTGCTGTGAGGTTTGCAAACTCGGACGGCCCCCCCGTTACCCCGAACGGCATACGGCAGTACGCTAGATAGCCCATTCCTTCGACATATATGCACAGGTATGGCTGTGACTCCTCCGCTACTGTGCACGCGTAGAAGCCGGCTGCGAAATCGAAAATGTGAACGTATCTGTGCCCTGAGAGTCTGAGTTGCTTAGCTCTAATATCGCCCTGTGGCATAGGCGCTATCTCCGTCACTTTATTGATCTCATTAAACGCGTGAACAATCCTCCAGCGACGCGGTACCTCGCTATAGTTGACTTCCCTAGGTGCTGGACGCGGCGGCAAGTCAAACACGGGCTCCATCCCATGCGCTACACACTGGTCATTCACCCTGTGCTGTAGCTCCTCGATGGTGAGTCCACCCGCCTCAGGATCCTTCGGCGCCAGGATAGTTTCTGCTATACACTTCACCTCCCTGGGATGGATCCTTCGCAACACTCCCGCCGCCAACATTTCCTCCACCTTCTTGTGCAGAAATGCCCGCTTCTCGGGGTTCCACCGCTGTTGCCCTACCCTCATCGAGAACTGGGCGTCCTCTGGCACTCTCAGCGTGTGGACTGCTCCTTCAACCGGGTTCACTTCGCTAAGGGAAAGAGCACAACAATCCGCGTATTCCGCAACTAGCGCTCTCACCTTGCCTCTCTCCTCCTCCGATAAATCTTCACCAATCTGGATCTCGGCCAGGATACGACGTACCCTCTCCTCGTTGAATGGGTCTGAGAGCCTACAAAACACTGAATCTGCCACCACTGCTGCGATGGGGACCTCACCTGGATTGCCAATCGGGGCCCGGTTATACAAGGTGCACGTCGACTCCCCCTCCTCCGAGCCGATCTCGACCACATCCTCCGCAAAATTCTGCTTAGCTCCGAACAACCTGAGCAGAGGCTTGCCGAATAAGAACTCCCATCCCCCCGCGCTGTCAAACACCTCAAACGTCGCATCCCGCTCACTCCCCCCCAGCGAGATACGCCCCGCCCACGTCGCCTCCGATCTCACCACCACCCCGTTCGCCATTCTTAACAACTTATCTGATGGTCCCCAACTCCCCAACCTGTCCTTGACCCTGGCGAATACTCTTGAGCACATGGCCGCCACCATCGCGCCACCATCGAACAAGGCCTCGATGGGTAGCTCTCCCGTGCTCCCTACGATTCCTATCCGGTGGACAAATGGCCTCTCGGGGCCAGGAACCTTAGGTGAGACAGAGTACAGGTCAATCAATGTGTTATTGTTATCCACGGACTTCACCCCCTTCATAGATTCAGTGCTAATGTTTGATGCGAAAATAGCTGGGGCCGTCCGCGCATCCTCTAAACCGGCGGCCCCTCCCCATTTCCCTCCTCCGAATCACCCGGTCCAACATAATCCATCCACGCTGTCTCGTCCTCCTGCTCTAAGCCGACTGCATTGATGCTTGCGGGTACCTCCACCCCACGCCGGCCCAGGATGCTCCCCGCCACCATCCTCCACACGCGCTCCTTCCCCGGGATCCGGTCTGGTTGCGCCACCGTACACGCGTCCGCGCGGTGGCCACCCTTCCCGCAGGTGTAACACTCCCCCGATCCTACCGGCAGCGTGCCCGGCTTCAGTGGGAATCCCGTGTCCTCGCTGGGCCTCGCCTCCCCATATTGCCCTCTCCATGTTTGCCACTGGACTCGGTACGCCGCCCTTCCTGCCTCCGTATCCGACTGCAAGGGCCAGGCCGCAAGCTGCGCTCGAACTGCTGCTCGCTTCTCCTCAGGCGTCCGTGGTGGGGCTGGTGCCAGCGCTGCTGCGGGGGGCATAGGTACAGGGAGTGTCGCCGCCTGTATTCCCCCCGGTGAGCTACCCCATGGTCCCCTGCTCGGCCCGTTCCACCCTGCTCCACCCCTCGCCCACGCCCCCATAGCTGGGGGGCTCGCTACTGCCGTGGCCTGGCGCTGTAGGGTCAAGCTGCGCATCGAGCTCTGCATGCGCTGCATCTCATCCGCCAGCCTCGTGACCATCCTCTCGCGCTCGAGCTCTGCTGTAATGTAGGACGCCGGGATGGCCTTAACTGCCTCGCAGAATTCATCCCAGTTGGAATACTTGCCATCCAGCCGGGTGAGGATTATATTCGAGATCTTCCCCTCCAGCCTCCACACCGAGACTGGTGCTTCGCTGATCCCCGCGCGCTCCGCTAGGTCCAATGCTCTCTCGGCGTATTCGGTATGTGGCCATCTCTCTCTACCCTCGTACTTCCTCTTCTTCCCCAACTCCTCCGACGGCAGCCTCATCTCCCACAATTCCCGCTCAAGCTCGTCCCTATCCTCACCCTTCTCCTTACGCGGAAACCGCATCAGGAACGCCTCCTCCACCCGGGTCCAAGCCGTCTTCGACCTATCCTCTTCCCTAAACCACCTCTCCGCCGGCGAGCGGCTCTTGAGGTTGTCCTCGAACGCCTCCACCATCGTCTGGTCAGTCGGGAGGGTTCCACCCGCGCCTTTCCTCATTGCTCTCCTGAACGCCTTCACGAATTCATCCGGCTGAACTGGATCGCTCCGATCGCCACTGAACAGTGGGACCTCGTCGGGTGACATTGATCTCCCGTAAGTTACAGCTGGGGTGGTTGCGGTTGCTACTCTCGGCGATGTGGGTGTCGGTGGTGGTGCAGACGTCCCGATACGTCCAAACTGGCGGTTGTCTACTGCTGGTGGAACACAGGCTGATGTGCTTGGTCCCGCCTCGGCTGAGCCTTCTGACGATGCTCTCGATGGTCTCCGGTTGGTCTGAGTCTGCGGCAAAGCGTCCGCTCTCACTCGCTGCGCTCGCCTCGTGTCCTCGTTTCCCCACTCAACCTCAGCGCTAAGTGGAAATTGAACTTCTGGCCCCCTAGCTTGGGCCGTGCTGACTGTGCCGGTGTTGTGGTGTTGGTCGACTCCTAAGGTGCCCTCTGGCACTGAACTCGCGTTTTTATTCATATGCATCGTTTTCGAACACGTTGTATCCTGCAGGCAACTGGTCAAACTCTAATCGATTATCCACGAATCCAATCCAATAAGCGCTGGTTCGATCGCACGCTCATCACCAAGATGGACAGGCGGGATCTCCAGAGGCGTCTCGCAAGCACGCCGCGCAGAATGCACAAAGAAGCTGAGTTGTTGTCTGTCTACGTGTCGCATCCGCTACTCTACACCGGCTAGGTCACGTGACTTGCCGGAGCGGGCGCTGCCGCGCCCGGCTCCAGCGTCATAGAGCGCTGTAGAGCACCATAGACACAATAACAAATTTTATAGATGACTATAGTGATCATAGAATGTCATAGATATGATAGTAATTTTTATAGATGACTATAGTATTTTATAGTAGGTGTCATAGTACGTTGCAGCGGCCCGTATCCAATACATTCAGATAGAAGGTTAGTGATGTACCGGCTCGGCTCAGCTTGAAATAATACATAGGCGGCTGCACACGCGTGTACTATCAGGCGGGGCCTCCAAGTGGGGGTGGCACCCTGCAGCGCTGTGGCCGCAATGCCAGAATGGACACCAGGCGCCCTCTCATTTGCGAGAGGGTAGGGTCTCCAAGCGCGCCGCGATGTGTCTGAACATGTGACACGAAGATTGGCCCTTGTGGTAGTGAGTAAGGTGGCACCCGGCAGGTCTCTCGCAACGAGAACCCTCAATTCGCCTTGGGATATCATTGCGCACGTCGAATGACGTGGCGAACAACGTTCCAAGGGTGTAGAGGCTGCTCGAGGTGCCAGAACAAGCCAGGCGCAAACAGCGCGCCGGTTGTTTGCTTGCTTATGCATTCGCACATCGTTTGCAGACAGCTGTTGCTCGTTTTTGGGCCGTCGTTTGCTCATTTGTCGGCCCTTAGGCCGCCAGTCATCATTTGAGTCATCGTCAATGGGGCGCGCCTGATATTTGCGTGCCCATGTGTCATCTGCGGGCCACGGCCCACGACCGTTCGTCTTCGTAAGTGTTCGGGTGAGGTTGGGGAAGGCCGGAGGTGAACATGGGCGAGGGCGCAGGCCGGCCCGAGCCCCTCGTTTGCGAGAGGGTGGTCGTGGTGAGATTGGATGGGACGGCAGTGGTGTGTGGAGAGACGACACTACAAGTCTTGCATTGGATGCCCGGGCCCCTCATTTCGCCTTAGAACATCATTGCGCACGTCAACTGACGCGGCGAATAACGATCAAAGGGTGTAAAGAGCTGCCCGAGATGCTAAGATGCGCTTGTGTCGTTTTTGGGCTGTGGTTGTTGCGCTTACGGTTTGTGAGCCATTGTGTGATGCGTTTGAGCAGGGGTGAGTCGGGTAAGGCTGATGGGGGTGCAGGTGAGGATGCGGCCCACGCGTGGCGTCACCGGCGGGCTTGACTCTCATTTGCAAGAGAGCGGGGTATGGGGTAGTTAGTATCAATAGATCAGCTCTCGTTTACAGAGAGTGAGGGGGTGGGTATTGGTGCAAGAAATCAACCTACTCACCAAAAAGAACTCTTAATCATGCTCAAAAGCACGAAGCCCATCACCTTCACCGTCGTGTGGAAGCTTGGGAGTGGGTCTGAAGTTGAGCACGTCACCTTCGGACGTGACATGTCGAGCTTGGAACCGACGCTCGGATTTAAGTAAAAGTAAGCATAAAATGTTGAAAAAACTTACCAGGATTAGATACCCGTGAAGTTCATGACCACCGCAATGCAGATGGCGGTATGACCCCGGGCGTGAAAAGTATACACCCCATTCTGCTTGATTGTGCCCAAAAACGCGAAACCTCCAGCCCAAAGTTTGAGAAAGAAAAAATGCAGTGATGAGGCGAGTCGGGCGCCGGTGTGGGCAAAGACGGCGATGATAATTTCACAGTAGTGGTGCTGGGCGTAGTTGACGTAGGTGTAGTGGCGCAGGGGCCAGCGATGAGAAGTCCTATCATTTATAAGAATGTCGGCAGTAGTGTTTCACAGCGGAGAGTTCGTCATCGGTGGCGTTGATCTCGGATCTGTGATAGGAAAAGCAAAAACAAAAAACGTTGCGAGTGCTCACAGGTAGGACTTGCGGGGATCCGTCACCTATGGTCGGCTGATCCGCGGGATATGTTAGGCGGATGAGGCAAACATTCTCCAAGTCAATTCAAACTCCGAATGAATATGGTCTGTGCGCACTCCGCAAAGCTTTGTTTATGGGAACTGGTTAGACGCGCGCATTTATCAACGCACTCAATTTTGCTCCACTGCTCCTACACCCTCTTGTCTCAACACCCATATGTTTCGTTCCTGCTTGTCCTCGGAGCTCAACTGACCATACCGGATGCCGGTGAGTATTTGTTCATTTGGTTCACCCTCAATCACCTTCTCTTGAATGCTCGAGGAGTCCCTTCAACCAACGACACCCCTAGACCTCCGCGTCCCTGTCACCTCTCGCACAGTACACTATCCCTGATCAGCACGCCACAAGGCAAGGTATTGCACCTCTTCATCAGTTTGAAGGTGTGTGATTCAACAGCTGGGATGCATTGGAATTTCCTCAACCTCACCGATTCCTGCAGCTGTCTCTGGTCACATGTACGGCGCGCGCGAGGGCACAGTGCCAGTTCTCTTGGGGTGAGCGATGCGCGGCGCTGTGTAGGCTCAGTGTGCTGTGCAGGTAAGGCGAAGGGGATAATTATACCATGTGCGATGGTGGTGAAGATTTCCGACTTGTATTTGGATGTATCAGGTAGATTTAGAGTAGCCAACAATACATTATTATTAGCATTGCTCAAATTTCGAACGGAATGTAGGGACGACTTAGGAGTGAATAAATATAAGATGATCGCGAGCACTACCTAGTTCTATACTGTTCTACGTGATATGCCACTAGTGAGGAACTATAGAGCACTCCAGAGAACTCCATAGATCATACTGATTACTCCTGAGCACTACAAACAGATAGACCCTTACTATGGCACTATGGCACTATAATGCACTACAGAGTACTCCCTAGCTCTCCCTAGGAACCGGCTGGTTTGCTGATGCACCCCCGCCCGAGAACAAGAAATGGCGAACCTGCTCCTTGCATGTGAGTGAGTCCCACAAAGCAGGCTTGACCGTCCACAGCGATGCATCTGCGGAGGGGTTCATCGTAAATGGCGGGATCCATGGTTGGATCATAGCCCTGATGTGGGCGGGTCCCGGACCTTCCGTTAGCCCTTGGTATCACGATCTCGTCAAGTGGTCCTGCACACCTCTACTCCGGGGGAGGTCGAAAAAGTAAGCGTGCTGAGCAACAATGCAAGGACGAACGGCCTCACCGAAGGAGGACTGAAATACGAACTGCGTTGCAGAACGTCATTGTGAGCGTGGCAGCTGTGCAAGAATAAATAGACATCAAACCTGCATTGCCAATCCAAAAGCTCCAGCATCTGGATCACCAAGGATGGTGATTCCCCACTCCTCCAGCGCCATGGATGTGGAAAGGGTTGATGTTTTTCGGTTCCTGGTTGATCGGGCACTGCCGACAAATATTTAAAGCCCTGAGTTAATTGAACTATTAAAAGGTTTTCATCGGGCATTCCCAAAGATCTCAGGTCACACTCAACAAAAAGTGAATATTGTTATTGAAACCCGTATTCTCGAGCGAGGGCCAAAATTAATAGTACAGGGTATCTAACAGCTTAAACGCCAATTTGTCGAATGTGGGGTATCAAAGTACATCCTATCACTACTTATATGAGAAATGTAGGGAAATCTGACAATATAGAATCTATAGCCCTAGTCAATGCCTGATCGTGGATCGGGTGGAAATAAATTTACCTATCGTGGGGAGCGGGGTATCCGAACAATTATAATTTGCGGGGCAATGATGGCACACCACCACCCAGGCCGTACGACGACGATAGGCCTCCGAATGCAGCCTCATAGTTCTTCGCAGGTGCAGGTGCCTGCGATGGTTTGGAACTCTTCGGAGCGGGTTTGCTCTGGGACTGAGATTTAGTTGGTAGCGACGGCGCGGCGCCGGGGAATCCGTATGAGGATGCGAGCGACCCGAATGCAGCCTCGTAGTTCTTGGGCTGGGGCTGCTGATGGCGGGTGGTGGAGGCTTTCTGGGAGAGGAGAGAGGCGGTCGAAGAGTAGGTCGATGACGTGTTCATTATGATTGGGGGTGCGGAGGATGTTGGTATGGGTAGGTGTATTTGTTGGATTACTGGGGGCGCTGGGGCTGCGAATTTTGTTATTTGACATACCCTTCCTCACCGCGATCTTATATGTAGCATCCGCAGTAGTTTATCTCGCAGCAGCAACACAGGTCGCCGAAAGCATAGGATCCACAGCATCGCTGGTCTGACTCGCACCCAAGTTTCCGCGAACAAGGCGGATCGGTTGGTAGGTTCCTAGCTGTGCATTGTTGCGAGCCATGTGGAATGGCTGTCCAAGTCACCTGCTGGTTCACAAGAGCCAATCAGGACCCAGGACCCCGCTGTGGGGGTAAGGCGTAGACGCCGGGAAACTTTGATGGCTTACAAACCCTCCGATTTCCACAGCTCGAGTCACTTTCCATGCAAGAACGACACCGCCAAGGGTATTGATCCTGTGTCGGAAACGCAGTTCGAGTCACCCTCGGGACTACACCGGGGCCACTGGATCACAATCCCTTAGTTAACTAATAATCATTTCCCGCTCCCATCTCGGGGTGGGCTATAATTAGTTCCCGTTTTGCCCGGCTGAAATAAGGTTCAAGAAATATCAGAGTTGTTTGGGTACCCGCCGGACCCAATATTAATACTTTGGTTTGCCTAAGGTGGAATATGATCAGGTAGTAACTACGCACCACGGTAACATTGTTCCATGTGCACACCAGCTGCGGAGGATTGGATGGGGGCGAGCCGGCGGCAAGCCTTTGATTGGCTAGCACCTCATACCCAAATACAAGTACATGCGCTGGAAACTTACGCCTGATAACCGGGATCGAACCAAGTACCGTTGTGATTTTAGGAAAATATTCCATCTCTGAGTGCTCCCCGATCGCGTGGCTTCAATGATGTAGTTTCGCCGCGATAGTTGGGATGATTCATAGGGTCGAGTCGTGGGACAACCGCGAAGTTTCAAAAACCCCATTTAACAACATAAAAGTGGTATATTCCCACCTTGAATATATATAAAGTACACTCATGGTTGTTAGGCTAGGATGATGGGACGGGAGATGGTCGCTACTTGATATCATCTTCATGCGTGGCCTTTGGGAGGTTGGAGTGAAGAAAATGGGGCGTTTGCGCCGGGCAAAGGCGCAGGATATACACGCTGAAAACCGATCGTGGCTTCAGAGCAGTCGATGAGGACAGGAATGTCTTAAACCCGCGGGCGAGAAACATCTCCCCCGGCGATCCGAATTTCGAGTTCGGCGCAGGTACCCCTCGCGCAATCGCTCAATCGCCCCAAAACGGTTTGTACTCGTCAGTCTGAGGTAGAGACTTTTGAGAGAAGACTACAATCACGGGGGTTGCGTCAGCATTGTCGTATCGGTGGGCACTAATCAACAATAAGTTCCAAGTAGATAGGTGAAGTTCTATCCAATGCTGAGCCAGAAGGTAGAGCTAACATCTATAAAGATCTAGCGTGGGGTTTCGGTGAAAGGGAGTAGGATTGATTTAACACCATTGAAATCCCGCGTATACCCATTTGCGTTGGTGAGGGGATGACATGTTCCACTATCACGGGCAAACTTAGGCACGACGCGACCGCGATATCTTGATTAGTACAAGGGCGACAATTGGACCATCGGGCTGTGCATTGAGGGGTAGACGAATGACAACCAGAGCGCGACGATGAACGCCCTCTAGGATTGTGACTGGAGGGTCCGCGAGACACAGTGTAGTTTGGTTACCCTCGATTTGCGCTGATCGAGGCGGAGAGATGCCGTTCTCCATCACACACGAACCCATAGTTGATGTAGAGTTGGCCAACGAGGACGAAGCCGAACATCCAGTGTTATCTCAGTGGTGTATGTTGGCCCAAACACTTCCGACGCTACTGTGCGCCGGATTCCCAGCCTTCCACCGCGTGGTTCGTGTCGTAGCCTCTGTGATGAAGCCGTCGCGATCGTTCATCTCCTCGAGCTATATCGCAGGAATTGTGTCGGACGGCCTGCCCCGCGTGCTTGGGTACACCAGGATATCAGGGTGTCCCATCTCGTTCGCTCTGAAGGACGCGCCTCGCTGATTTGGCAAGTCGACGAATTTGAACCCGGTACCAGTCGTGATTCCGTGAAAATAGGCCTCGACGCCCGAATTCAGTGGAAGGAACATACAAAGGAAGTCTTCTGCCGGGAGTCCAACCAAAAGCCCATATGCATGTTAGATACGTTCCGACCACGCGCCGGGCACCTTGAGTTGATGAGAAGCTGCCCCAGACGCGACTTTATAGGCTGCTTGGCACACTGCTCGGGATACGGTGTTAGAGAACAATGAACAAGCACGTACGCAGGCTATTGTACCTACTGTTCGAATCGCTGAGCCCCGCTCCAGATCCTTTGGCTTCATCATACTCCGAGTTATCCACTCTTTCCCTATGTCCAGAAGAACGGTGCTTGTAAGGCCCCTCCGCGCATTCCCCCCACAACCGCCAGCATGATGCCCTCTTCAAAAAAAAAATTGATCCCAACTAGTGGAGACATTCGAGATCACGATGAGTTAGTCGTACTGATAGTCAGAACAATGCGCGAAAAGATTAGTAGGCACGGAAAGCAACTCCAAAGACGCGCACGTTTTATATGAGGTGAGCTCGCCCCTGTGAATCAGCAGTTCTGTTTCTCGATATGTTTGAGGGGCGACTGGGCGGAGGGACTCAACAAAGAAGCGGTTGAGGGAAGCAGTCTGGGACGGGAAGCAGTGAGGTGCGAACGTGCCACGGCTGGGATAGACCGGAGCCGAAAAGCCGATATCCCCGATCCTATTTTGATGATCCATCAAGATGACAACCGTGCACTGAATATTGATTGAAATAGCCAATTATGAAGTATTAGGCTTTTTACACCGCGAACACACGAGGGCTTGATCGACCTACCCTTTCGGAATGGCATCGCCCGTGGGTTTCCGATGCCCACGCTCGGACACCACCAAATAAGCAGCGGTACGCCGGCATACACTTGCTGATGGTAATTGAAGGTATTTGTCCTCGTGCGATTAATTACACTCTTGAACGTGGAGTGTTGTAAGATTGAACGGAGAACCTCCCCTGGGCCCAACCTGCCGCCTAAGTCGTTTCTGCCCCCACCCCATTCTGTGGTGGTATTACTTGAGTGTCCCCAACCTATACTATAGGTCCAGGAGACACTCAGATAATACAGTGTCCTCATTAACAAGATGACTATACCACAGTAAAATGTCTCGGCATCGGGGAGCCCGTCGCCCTAGCCCCGGATGCCCAATGCCGAGATTGAAGACTGGGGTGGTCCAGGATCAGGCGGTAAAGGATAGAGCGACGACTCACAAGTGAAGCGGTATACGCAATCGTGTTAGCATCACAATGATCCATCCCGTTGATCTCGCTGTTTGATGGGCGGCGATTCACACAGCTTTCCTGTCCGCGCCGAGCCTGGCCACGTTCGCCCACGAGACCCACCCCGGGTGCCCAATCCCGAAATTGAAAATTGGATTCAGGGTGAGCCAGGATCAGGCGGATGACGCAACACCACGCGATGTGCATCGTCTCAATTTCTGTTCACCTGGAGATGTGCCCCATCAGAAATCGCTTTAATACGTCCGATTCAGTAAAACTGGGTACCAATTGATTGAGTTTAAAGCCGGCGCGAGCGTAGAGGCAGCCAGAAATGAACGTTCAAGTTTAAACCCGGCGCAAGATACACGTCCGCCAGAGTCCAGGAGACTCAAGCGACCGTGTATCTCAATTAGTGGCGTACGCGATATTTCCAATGCTGGGCTCTTTTGTCACATATTCAAGCACATTCGTTCCCGGTCGGAGGCACCATCGCTTCAAGCCTTGGTTGGTGGTGATGGCAATCCAGCAATAATCAAATCAATTAGCTTCTAGTTAATCGATAAATGTGCTCACTGGTAGATAATAAATACCTCATCACAAGCTATGGACATCAACCGACATTCTCCGGTGGGCCAGATGCGCGAGTGCGGGGGCGGGCGGGTGATGGGGAAACGGATGATGATTGATAAGTGATAAGATCTAAAGCAACCACATTACGTACGCCATATCGCCGAACAGTCGGACTTTCGGTTCCCTACTCTTTCTGATGCTCCAAATCCCAAAAACATATATTTTCGACTCGAAATGTTGGGACATCCGAGCGGATCCTGCACTGACCGCCCTCGAAGATGGCTTTCACCCGCCTGGACGCACAGGCCCTGGGGACGGTCTTCGAATGCGTATTTTATGGCAAGTCGTTTCGCCAGCCAATACCGGGTAGAACTGAGACTCCTCCTAGGTGCATACGTCGTTCTTTTCATCTTATACCTCGTCCTTCAGCACCGCCATAACCGCGGATTTGGCGAGCCACTAACACTGGCCCAGATCCTGCTCTTCAGCTTCTGCACGATATCCTTCTGTCTCGACATCCCCGCCGCCTATCTAATCGTTGTACGTACCATCCCTGTCCGCGGCTCTCGAACCTTCTCAACATAGTACTCAGGTACCAAGCGCAAAGAACTCCAACATCTCTGATAAACTCAACTTGGGCTCCATCACGATGTTTGCCACCGTTGATTACTTGGCCCAAATGATTCTGGTAGGCATCGCCTAGCACGCCCGTTCCGTGATTGTTACTCACTGGGTAGCCAAGCTTTATCGGTGCTGGATTATTTGGGGCAGGCGATGGATTGTTGTGGCCGTCCCGGGATTCCTTGCGCTTGTATCACTTGGTAACGGATTTCCATCCCATCGGAGGTCATCTCACTTACGACAACCTCGCATTTCAGGCGGGGGACTTGCACTTGCCGGTCTTGACAATTCTCCCCTCTGGAGCACCGACCAAGAGAAGATCCTCCGTATATTCAAGTTAACTGGGATCACGGCATACTCCATCTCGCTCAGCGTCAACGCGATCACGACATCGCTGATCGTGACCAAGATCATCTTGACATCGCGGAAAGTGCGCCCCGTATTGGGCCTCAACTCGCGTCGCGCTCTGCGCATCACCACTGCGATGACAATCGAATCTGGGCTCCTTATGTTCGCACTCCAACTCATCGTCGTCGCTCTATTCGCCCGAGAAGCATTTGCGGTTATTTCCAGCCCAATCGTTCAAATATTTGTACGTGGTTCGCTTGCCAGTTGGACGAAACTTTAATTCTATGCGTGCAGGGTATTGTTCCAACGCTCCTGGGTATCCGGGTTGTCATGGGTTCCGTGTGTGTCAAACCCGCGGAAGGGGCCCACTGCATGGGGTCCGTCCACTCCGGAGGAGCCGCCATACACAGTACCGGGCCATTCATGAGCGCAGCCGGACTCCAATCCTGGGGTACCAATACCGAATTCATCGGCGATTCACACAGCGAAAGGGCCATTGGCACCGCCATTTGATTTATATACTGCGGAAACGGTATTTTCCCAGGGCCCCAAGTTCAACTAGGCTACCACTTTCTTTCATCCATCCCTTCCGAACAGTCTTTATCTATATTCCCACTCTCAACGATCGGTCCACCTTGGGACCATCCCAACCCTCATTTCGTCAGACGTTTCTACTGCTTATGTTGTATTTTGGGGAAGATAACAAATGTGATATGTATGTAGTACATGACCCCGGTTTGATCTCAATTTAAATGGAAAGATGATGTACTATTCAATGTGATTATTTAACCTCGAAGGCCACACATAAAAATTCTGTCAGTTTCCGCAGAACTGTTTGCAGCTATTTGGCTGCACGTTCCGGCTGCGACGGATGACGATCGGCTTGGTTTGCTTGCAACTATATTCTCGGTCACGTAGCCATTCAATGGATAACCCGGCGGCATCACTCCTAGACGGCCTGAGGAGACTTGGAGGGTGGGAAAAGACGCATCAAATCAAGCTCGGAACCAAACGGCGGTGTACTAGGCCAGCTTCAAATATTATTAATAGCCGCCCAAAAGCTTATGGAGAACGTTTAGCTTCATCAGCAAAACACAACAATGCTATGGACTACTCTATAGTAGTCCATAGTATATGTCTATTTGTTTATAGTGTACCATAGTGGCCATAGAGGCCATAGTGTTCCTTTGTTTTGCTGATGTTGTCCTCGGTCGGGGTGCTTGACGATTGATTCTCTCGGTGACTACCCTCTGTTCAAATTCCTATACTTGTCCTGAAATACTACCTCGCCGATTTACCAACAATTCGCACTTGTCGCTCGAGCTGAACAACAATCATGATGTATCCATGACTTAAGACTAGTGTTTTAGTGCGTCGATTCGTCTCCGAGCGGATAGCACCAGCGCACCACCCTCAAAGATGACACTCACCCTTTTAGATGCACAAGACTTCCAGTGGAGTAGGGTGTGGTTTCACATCTGGCGTCGCCGATGAAGAGGATGTAGGTGCGGAGGACCGCGAACCCCTTCCATCCGAGTGCTGGGCAGGCTGAGTGTCATGGCTGGCGCATGCTCTTGGTACGACTGAGCGACTGCTCGGCAGGGGACGCGTAGGGGTCCAATCTATTCTCTCAGAAAGACCGTGCTCCCGGAGTCGGCCTCGAAGTTCAACGTCCAGACGCATCACCACATGTCTGGCATTATTCATCAGTCCGCTTGCTGCGGCCATTTACAACCAACTATCACTTCAGCCACAGTTGCCATAGCACTTCTTTCGTTCTCGCACGCCGATATGTCGAATACTATATTTCGTAAACGCTAAATGATAGGCCGGCGGCATCATTTTTGATGGCTTGATCAGCGAGAGTGGCGTCAAGTGCGTTTGGTTATGAGGGACCCCGCTTCCGGAGAACCTGGGACCTGCTGGCAGGTGAGTAATACATCAAATGACCTGCCAACTAGAGTGACTGATACAACACTCCCACCGCAGCAAGGTAATGGGTCTCCTGCCAGAATCGGGCGCGCTCAAAGCTCCACAGCCGACCCGGAGTACTTCTATCAAAAATTTTATTTGAGCTAAGCAATAATCATGGTATATCCATGGCCGGTGCTCCTTAACACCCTCTGCCTATTTGGTACGGCCTTGGATGGGATGCTTTGGTTTCTGATTATATGGGTGGTCGGGTCTATGTCAAGATAGGGTCACGAGGGCTGCTACTGGGCACATCAACGGTCGGCGGTTGGCGGCCCGGACCCGCACGGCGACCCCAAGTTGAAACTTCTGGAGCCACTTGGGCAGCGAAACAATGATAACGCATCTATGGCCAGCGCACCTGACTCGTATTTTAGGGCGTCGATTCATCTCCAAGCAGATTGCTCGCCCACCACCCCTCCAAGATGACTCTCACCGTCCTAGGTACATTGACGTTGGGGACCATTTTCGAAAGCATATTCTATGGTAATTGTTCCAGCAGCCATATAAAGTAATATTCAAACCTCCTTCAGGTGCATACGTCGTTCTCTTTGTCCTATGCATCGTCCTTCGCCGTCGCAATAGCCACAGGATAAATGGGCCGCTGACTCTGGCCCAGATGTTGCTCTTCGGTCTCTGCACCATATCCATGTGCCTTGACATTTCCGGCGCCTATGTCTTCGTCATCGTATGTTCCATCCTCGCTCATGGGTCTCAGGCATCCTCAATATAGGCACTAAGATGCAAGATGTGGACAGAGCTTACGCGGTTGAGGTGGGATGGTTGATGGTATTCATCATGATTGATATCTTGGCCCAAATGATTCTGGTGAGCGCTACACATACCCTGCCCATAATGATTACTCACCTGGTGCAGCTCTACCGCTGCTGGATCATCTGGGATCGGCGGTGGGTTGTTGTTGCTGTCCCAGGATTCCTCGCGCTCGTCACACTTGGTAGTGGAGTGAGATCCTATCTAATCGACAATCGCTTACAATTTTGCACTCAGGTCAGGGATTCGCGTACATTGGTCTTGTCGCCTCTCCCCTCCAGAGCCTCGACCTAGAAAAGTTTGGCCATCTGAATGTACCAATCGGGATCACAGCATACTCTATTTCGCTTGGTACCAATGCTCTCACCACATCGTTAATTGTGACCAGGATCCTCTTGACCTCACGGCAAGTGCGCCCCATATTGGGTTCCAATTCGAATCGGTCTCTTCGCATCGTCGCCGCTATGATGATCGAATCCGGACTCCTCATGCTTGTATTCCAACTCGCCTTTGTTATTCTATTCTCCTTCAGGCCCTTAATGATCAGTATCATTTCTGGCCCAACCGCTCAAATATATGTATGTGACTTCTTCCTGGAACTCAGAGGTGGATGAATCTTTAATTCTGGATGGGCAGGGAATCACTCCGACGCTTCTCAATATCCGCGTCATGATGGGCACTACATATGACAAAACCACAGCGAAAACGGCTTCCCTGAGATTCGCCCACTCGGGAGGAGCCGCGACTCGGACCACTGGGCAAAGTATCAGCGCAGCTAGGGTCCAATCGCAAAGTATCGATACCGGATCCGATGATTCCTCAAGAAATGGGAGAGTTACCGACGACGCTGTTTAATTGAACCACCATCCCACCTTCAGCTATCCGTTCGTCTTAACGCTGGCAATATATGCGGTCCTGCCTCAAGTTAAGTCCCTTTAACGAATATACTATGTCGACAACCCCACGGATTGCGTGATGACAGAGCTGGGAGGAGGGAGGGTACGGCATCCGGAAGCCAGGAATTCCCGCCGAATATAGTACCGCAATGAGCTCGGCACATATGCATCCCTGCGTTTTGGCGCGGGACACTAGAGACGGCGGATGTCACGGATGTAATAAAATATACTAGAGAGAAGTCGATGGCTGTCGAAAATAGCCTGACGGTCGCCTACTCGCTGCGCGTTGATGGGAGCGGAAATCGTCAAACAATCTCAGCTTCCCCCTTTCCCCGCTAAGCTTGTATACATCACTTGCCCAACCGCCGCCACTAGCAAACCCCCCGGGCCACACAATCGCATTTAGGCATTCCGCTAAAATCCCATCAGCATGGATGATTCCATTGCGATATCCGGTTGATTTGTGCCATTGTCCTACACCCACGATGTCCGTCTCGTCATTTTGGGCGCGGATGATGATCGCAATTTTGAAACATGTGAGGCTCAGGGTGACCTAGCTGTGGGGTGAGATGTGGTTTCGTGGTCGTCGCCGGGGAAGTGGGTGTAGGTGTGGGTGATCGCGAGCTCTCCTGGCTGGGGCGAGCGCAGAGATGGTTGATGGGGGTATGCATGCCGCCATCGCGTCATTAAAAATCGTCTCTTATATACCAAGTCAAAGGATGGAAGCGTTCATTACTCTCATTCACGCACTTGAAGAGTCTTGAAGTTGGAGGCAATACGGGCTTGTGGGACTCGTTTTCTGACGAAGAAGATAAGTATATTGTGCGACGAAATTATGTAACGTGGTAGTGAACGAGCTCGATCGGGCTCGGGGGTGGGCAGGAGTCGCAGGACGGATTCACAAATGGTTGTTTACCAAGTTGTTGATATGTTACATTACGTAATCGGCAGCCACCTTCGGTTTTGGCCCTATCACCGCCACCCGTTTCTCCAACGTTTCTCCATCGAAATCGCAAAGAATGGGAATGTCTCTGCCCTCCGAGATTTGACACAATATCGTGCTAGGTATTATCGTCCAATCCGATCAGCGATTACGTTTTGGGGTCCGGTCTCTCGACGATTTCAGGAATAATATCTTGAGCGCCATGCTCCCAGAAAACCCATAACCCGCCGATGGATTGATAGAACTCCCCTTCTGGACTACCTCGTGATGATTATAGCCGCATATTTTCACCCAATCGCCTCTTGGTGCATCTCTGCTTGTCCATGACATTCTTGCATTGGGCGATGTCTGGATTACAAAATCGATTTTTTTCTTCCGTTTGGCGTACGTATCATATAAACTTACAACACTAAAAATTCATACGCCAGCATCCATTCATTTCTACAGTATCAAATTTAGACCTGTACGATTCATTTAAACATTCTGAATACTTTGATTTTTCCAGTCGCAATCAGCACATCAGACAAAGAATGCCCGAAATAACACTATTTAATGGATAAGCTGGCGGCGGCCTAATACATCGAACGACCTGTCAGCCAGTGATTGATGTAACAATACCCTCACCGCAGCCGGGTGATAGTGGTCATCCCGCCAGCATCGGGGGTGTTCAAACCTCCGTCGCCAGCCCGGAGTACTTGCATAAACCATTTATACTTGAGCTAGGTGAAAATCGTGTTGACATATCGGCCAGTTCTCCTTGACGTCAAATGTAGATCATTTGGTCCAGCCTTGGATGGGGTGCTTCAGTCCCTGACTTTACGGGTGATCAAGTGGTTTTCTAATTATATACTTTATCAAGACAGGATCTTGGTAGCTGCTAAACACATCAACAGTTGGCAGTTGCTGGCCCAGATTCCCTTAGCGCCTCCAAGCCTCCGGAGTCAATTAAGCTGGGCGACAACCATAATACTTCCATTACCAGCGCGTCTCGGACTAGTATTTTAGGGCGTTGATTCAACTCCAAGCACGTTCCTCACCCACCACCGCACTCGAAGATGACCCTTACCCTCGCAGGTTCAGTGACCTTGGGAACCATTCTCGAAGGCATATTCTACGGTAATCACTCCAATAGGAATACCAACTAAGACTCAAACTCCCTCTAGGTGTATACATTGTTCTCTTCATCCTATACCTCGTCCTGCAGCGCCGTAATAGCCACAGGGTTGGTGGGCCACTGACTCTGGCCCAGATACTCCTCTTCGGTCTCTGCACTACGTCCTTGTGTCTCGACATTTCCGGGAACTATTTTATTGATGTATGTTTCATCCTCGACCATGGGTCTTAGACATCCTCAACGCAACATTCAGATACAATACATGGATGCAGCTGGTATGAGCGAGTTGGTCTCACTTGGTAGGATTGAGAATTATATCTGATTAACACCGACAAACCCCGTATTTCAGGTCAAGGATTCGCTTATGCTGGTCTTATCAAATTTTCCCTCAAGAGCGTCGGCTCGGGGAAGTTTGGCCATCTTAGTGTACTGATCGGGATCGCGGCGTACTCGATTTCGCTCGGCGCCAATGCTCTCACCACGTCGCTAATTGTGACCAAGATCTTCCTGACATCACGGCAAGTGCGTTCTGTCTTGGGTCCCAGCTCGGATCGGTCTATCCGTATCGCCACCGCTATGCTGATTGAATCCGGGCTCCTCATGTTCGCATTCCAACTTGTCTTCATTGTTCTATTCTCCTCCGGGACCACAATGGTCAATATTATTTTTGGTCCAACCGCTCAAAGATATGTATGTGGTTTCTTCCTGGAACTTATAATTGGATGAAGATCTCTCGATGCGCAGGGAATCACTCCAACACTTCTCAATATCAGGGTCATGATGGGTACCGCGTATGACAAAACTACAGAGAATAGTACCACCTCTCTGAGGTTTGCTCACTCGGGAGGAGCGGCCACTCAAACCACTGGCCTGAGTACCAGCGCAGCTGGAGTCCAATTCAAAGGACCTCGAGGTATTGATACCGAATCCGATGAGACTTCAAGTGATGAAAGAGCCACTGATGATGCCGTTTAATTTAAATGAAGCAATGATAACTACATCCCCGGCTTGTTTAGCTGTGTCATCTCTTTACTTGGTCCTCCATCCATTCAAATTGATCCATGACTGGTCCCTCTCAACGAGAAACGGGTGTTAGCCATGTGCCAGCGCTTGAAGGTAGTGAAAAGAAGAACTTGGTGTTGGAGTGCGGGGCCATGGTAATTCCGAGATGGATCATGGGCGGGGTCACCGAAGTCAATACAGTGCTTTTTTCAGGCCCGATGTGAATGCTCCATCGCTAGCAGCATTGTTTCCGACGGGCAGCCTCCATATGGAGGAAAATAATTCTCGCGGCAATTTGAGTTGTGTGAGCGATTCGCACCTCGAGACTCAAGACTCGACATTGGCACGGCCAAGTTAGGAACTGGGTGTAGACGCGCCAACGGTGCAATAGATATGTCCGGACCGTGGCTGAAAGGACGGTTATATTTAAACATTGAGATCTGGAACATATGCAGGGTATTACTTATTCATCAAATTTTACGTAATTGTGAGAATGCCTGCCCTAAGCCGTTGATCAGTGGACGGGGCATTCCTGGGGGCGCAACGGTGATCGAGAACCTGTAGGCTGTGGCCCGTGGGCGTAGCTCCGCTGTGCTCATGAGCCTCGAGGCGCGACTCAACGTGGGCGGGGAAATATGCGAAGTTTGGGTTCGGGTTCGACAGGCAGGGTCTATGAATTGGTATGAGTTTTTTTGCGACGGCTCGTTTTTCGCGTGATGTTGATACTGTCGGTTTAGCTCTGTGTTTTCAAGCATGGCGTTGCTATTCTCGGTAACTGAGACCACCACAGATTGACCGGTCGGAGAACACTTTCCCGCTGTTGCCCGCAGCCTGGGGCTATTTTCTAATGACGGTGGTGGTTTGTGATACCCGGTTGATTCGTGCCGTTTATTTGCACCCATGAATCCACGATATCCGTCTCGGGTGCGGATGGAGATTGCAATTTCGACACACACGGAGAGAAGTGGGTGTTCGGGGTTCGCATATTGTCAGTACTCAATTTATCACTCTCATGATCCCCTTGTATTTCCAAGAGCACAGGCCCAGGAACGACAGACCTGCGCCTTGTATATGGATGAATGCTACGATGTGGGTTTGAGGCGGGGTTAGTTATTCACTGGGGTGCATTTTTAGAGGACGGAACAAAGAAACCCATGATGCAAAATCACCGTCAGAAATTCCACGGGGTCTCGCACGTTGGTTCTAATTGAACTCCCCTCTCTGATGTTCCAAGGCAAGAAAAAACAAAGAACCAAAACTGCATTAAGATATGTTAAATCACAACGTGCCTGTTGAGGAGAGACTGAAACACGAACTTCATCGAGGAACCAAGTCATGGTGAACGAAGTAGTCACCGAAGAACAAATGCACGTCGGATCAGTTGGGGAACCCGCAGTGTTGGGATCCCCTCACCTGTGCCACAGCCCCGAATCGATCAAATATTGTTGGTGGTGGTTCCAGTTTTCAACGATTATTACTAATGCGCTCTGCGAACCCATACCAAGCCTCGACCAGGGCGAAATTGTTGACATCTCAAAGGCATGGGGACGTTTCGGCTTCTGGTCCGCTGAGTGGGCAGGAATCCCTGGCCCGGTGATTGTGTATATCATGATGGGCTTCGGTGGTACTAAACACATCAATAGTGAGTAGTTGATGATTCGGTGATCGCTCCATTCAAACTTCCGCACATAGTCACCCCAAAATATTACAGGTCTCTCATCAATTCACCAATAATCACTACTCAATTGTGATGTACCCGTGGTCAGTGCACCTTAGGCTAGTATTTTAGGCCCGGGGCGTCGATTCACCCCCAAACAAATTCCTCACCTACCAGTACACCACGATGGCTCTCACCGCTATAGGCAATGTGATTTTGGGGTCGTCTTGGAAGGCATATTCTATGGTAATAATTTCAAAAGCCACACCGAGCAAGACTGAGATTCTCTCTAGGTATATACATGGTTCTCTTCATTCTATACCTAGTCCTTCGGCGCCGTAATAGCCGTGCGGTTGGTGGGCTGCTGACCCTAGCCCAGATGCTGCTTTTTGGTCTCTGCACCATATCCTCGTGTCTCGACATCACCGGGGGTTATTTGCTGGTTGTATGTTCCATCTCTACTCGTAGACCACAGGCCTCTGAGTCCTCAGCAAATCTTCAGGTAAATGGGACCGCAGCCAGTGAAAATTTTGACCTCGGCTCCATGGCGATATACGCCGTTGTCGATTGCTTGGCTCAAATGATTTTGGTGAGCACTACAGATATCCGATCCATAATCATTACTCATCAGGCAAAGCTCTACCGCTGCTGGATCATTTGGGATAGGCGATGGGCGGTCGTGGCGGTCCCAGGGTTCCTCTCACTCGTGACTCTTGGTAAGAATCTTAGAACTCTGTTCAATCAATGCTTACTTACAGCCTTGCGTTTTAGGCGGGGGGTTGGCGCTCGTTGGTCTTTATAATTCTCCTCTCTGGAATACCGACATAGAAAAGATCGTCCGCCTTTTTAAACTAACTGGGACTACGACATACTCCACTTCGCTTGGTGTCAATGCTCTCACCACATCTCTAATTGTGGCCAGAATCTTCCTAACCTCGCGGGAAGTGCGTCCTGTCTTGGGTTCCGATTCACATCGGTCTCTCCGCATCGCTATCGCCATGCTGGTCGAATCGGGGCTCCTCATGTTTACGTTCCAACTCGTTCTTGTTATTCTATTCTCCTGCCAACGTTCAGTGTTTGGTATTATTTCTGGCCCAAGTGCTCAAATATATGTACGTGGTTTCCCACTAGAACTCGCCGGTGGACGAAATTTTAATTCTGGATGTGCAGGGCATTACTCCGACGCTTCTTAATATTCGTGTCATCATGGGTACCGCATACGACAAAACTACGGAGAAAACCCGCTCCTTGAGATTTGCCCACTCAGGGGGAGCTGCGACCCAGACCGCTGGCCCAAGCATGAGTGTAGCTGGAATCCAATCCCGCCGGGGTATCAATGCCGAACTCGACGATGCTTCGAGCAACGGAGGAGCTGCTAACGACGCTGTTTGATTCACACGAGAAAATATTATATTTACCCCCTGAGACTTGTTTGGTTGCGTCATCGCTTTCACTCGTCTTCTACATACTGAGCCTAATCATTTGATCTCCTCGAATAGTTCTCACCAATAATCCCACCCTCAGCTATCAGTTCGTCTTAAACTCGCCCGACTCTCGTTTTATCTTGTTTACATAGTAACATACTCATAATTTGTGTCCCTAGTCTCGCAATTCTATTAGAGGGACCATACGGTATTGCAGCGTTTAACCGATCACTCACTTGCGCCACGTTCCATCAGCAGGCGGCTGTTGCTGCCTGCTGCATCACTCGTAGAGTAGTCGCTCAGTGGGGTGGACTGGATCGCCAGCATGTTGGTCATGGATTAGGGCAAGACGGCGAAGCGCTGTCTTATATTTATGGGTGTGAAACGCGGCGTGGAGGGGCGGGGAGAAGGCGGAAAGGTGAAGACGGCATGTTTGGAGGTGGAATAAGCGAGGTGGGTGTATTGGTGCAATCTAGTGGAGTCATTTTTTTGAGCTTGTATATACATACTACGCAGCAAGCCGCGAGGGCTCATTGGAGGCGGCTGATCTAGCTGAGGCGCGTGAGCGGACTGCGGAATATTACATGCGCAGATGTCATGTTGCTGAAGATCTATGCGATGTGCCGCTAGCCGCGACGGCTGGCAGGTGGGTGATACGTCAGACGACCTGCCAACCAGAGTGATTGACGCCACAGGCCTTTATAATACTATGTAATGCATCCATTGTAGCAGGATGACATACCACCCCGCCAGCATCGGGTGGCGTTCAAACCTCCACGATTGACCAGGGGCACTTTCCCCACTATGGCCAGTGCACCTTGGACTAGTATTTTAGGGCATCAATTCGTCTCCAAGCAGATTCCCCACCCATTGCACTCGACGATGACTCTCGCCCCGCAGGCTGCAATGGCTTTGGGGACCGTTCTTGAAGGCATATTATATGGTAATAGTTCCAGCAGCCATACCAAGTAAGATTTAACTTCTATCTAGGTGTATACATCGTTCTCTTCGTCCTATACCTGGTCCTTCGGCGCCGGCGCAGTAATAGCCACAGCGTTGACGGGCCGCTGACTCTGGCTCAGATATTGCTCTTCTGTCTCTGTACTACATCCTTGTGTCTTGACATTTCCGCGGAATACTTTCTCGTCATTGTACGTTCCATCCTCACCCATGGGTCTGAGGTGTCCTCAATGTAACATTCAGATGCAGGATGCGAACGCAGCTGATAGGATCGCATTGGGTTGGCTGGTGATATTCCTCACAATTGATTTCTTGGCTCAAATGATTCTGGTGAGTGTTGCGCATGCCTTGTCTATATATATTATTCACATAGTACAGCTCTACCGCTGTTGGATCATCTGGAATAGACGATGGGTGGTTGTTGTCGCCCCAGGACTCCTCGCGCTTGTGACACTTGGTAAATAATTGAGAATTTCATCAAACCGATAATGACTTGTAACCCTGCATTTCAGGTCAGGGATTCGCATATGTCGGACTCACCAAGCCTTCCCCCCAGAGCACAGATACATGGATACTTAGTCATTTTATGAAAACAATCGGGATCACGGCGTACTCCATCTCGCTCGGCGTAAGCGCTCTCACCACATCACTAATTGTGACCAGGATCCTCTTGACCTCACGGCAAGTGCGTCCCATGTTGGGCTCCAATTCGCATCGGTCTCTCCGTATCGCCGCCGCTATGCTGATCGAATCTGGGCTCCTCATGTTCGCATTCCAACTCGCTTTTGTCGTTCTACTCTCTTCCGGATCTATAATGTTTAATATTGTTTCTTGCCCAACCGCTCAAATATACGTACGTTGCTTCTTCCTGGAACTCAGCGGTGGATGAAATTTTAATTCTGGATGTGCAGGGAATCACTCCTATGCTTCTCAATATCCGCGTCATGATGGGTGCTGCGCATGTCAAAACCACAGAGAAAATGGCCTCCCTGAGATTCGCCCACTCGGGAAGAGCCACCATTCGGACCACTGGGCAAAGCACAAGCACAGCTGGGGTCCAATCCCAAGGTATCGATACCGAATCCGATGATGGCTCAAGCAACGAAAGGGCCATTGACGACGCCGTCTAATTTAACCACCGTCCCACCCTTAGCTGTTCTCTCGTCTTGAAGCCAGGAATATATGCAGTCCCGCCTCAATTCCAGTCCCCTTAACTGATATGCCATATTGATCACCTAATAAATTAAACCAGTATGCGACAGCTCCGGGACTCTCCAGCGCCAGTCATTCATCCTCACCGGTCTAAATGCTGCCATAATTATATTCTAAAATCACGATATTCTAAGCTGCATCCTACCATAATACTTCGCTTTGTGAATCCCCTCTTGCCGGGCCATGCGCCGCCCAGGGGATATATACGCTTGCTAAGCCCAAGATTGAACGTGGGTCAGCGAGTGCTGTTTTCGTACAGCGAGAAGGAATGGCGCACGATGGTCTGGGCGTCGTCGGATGCTCGGTAGCAGAGGTCGTGCCTGGGAAGCCCAGTGCGATGGCTCATGAGGTCGATGATGGTGCTCCAATCGGACGCGAGGGGGTCCATGAGTAGGAAACCACAGCGGAAACAGCATAGTGAGTTGGTACCTTGGAATTGGACCCAATTGCGAAGCGGGTCTTTTCATCCACCTTCGCGCCATCAGCTTTCGCCACGCCGTATCACTGAGTCTCCATATGCCAATCCCCTTGGCCGGATTTGCGGACAACAGCGATGGCGACACCTCCAGGGGAACCCCACCCGGTCAGGATACGATTAACGAATGACTCCATTCCAGAATCGAGGATTTGCGTCGATGTTTGGGAGCCCCATGCTGAGACCTTGGGGAAGTCCCAGTCGGTCGCGATCTGGTTGACCAATGTCGCTGTTCCAACATTGGGGATTGGCGCCGGTGGTTGGAAGCCCTGGGTTGAGACTCCTGGGATAGGGCCGCAGAGAAAGTAGAGAGGCAAGAGGCTGGAAATCCGATGGAGGTGGGCCATTCAAGTTAGATGTTGAATAGACTTGGAGGCGTCCAGCTTATAGTAGGGCATGAGTGCGCAATGACAAGGCCAGGTGAGCACCGATGGCTATCTTTTGATGGATGTGCGGGCTGGGCGGGGTAGTGTTAGGTTGGAAGAGGTTTATCGGGGAAATCTTGACGGTCAGCCGTCAACCACATAGTCAGGAGGTACCGCAGACGATTAGCGCTTCAACGTGCCTTATCTCCGAAAGAAAATGCTGATGAATATCAATCCGGTGACCATTAGTACATCAAGTAACTGTTTCGCACTGGTTGCATGGCTGCCGGACACTCCACCCAAACCAGTTACCAGCCCCGCAGTCCTATCTCAACACCCAGCCCCCCAATACACCTCCACGTCGAATAGAACGGTGCTTGACATATCTAAAACGATCTAAGTCGATGGTCTTGACTGCTAGTGCGGTGGGCGAGACAGGCGCCGCACGGAGGTTCATGCGTGCTTACTACCAACTTGGTTTGAAGGGAAAGGCAGTAGTGGGAAAGCAAAGAGACCCCAGGCAGTGTTTCGAGGGGCTGTTCTATGATGGATTCGTTGTCCACCGTGGCGCGTTTTCGGAGTTGTGAACGCCATAGAATCCCGCACGTTATTTCAAGAAAAAACAGAAACCAGAACCGCGTTAAATCGCGGTGTGTCTAAAGTGAGGAAAGGACAGACAAGAATTTCGTCGAAGAAGTTGACGGTGTTGATATATTACATAATATAATCACTGATCACCGTGGCTATTTTCTAATTTCAGCCTGCTCCCTATCGCTGGTACTGCCACCTGTTTCTACATCTCAACCGCAAAGAATGGGAATGTCTCCAGGACCCCGGCGGCCTGGGATCTGCTGGTAGGTGAGTGACACATCAGACGACCTGCCAACTTGAGTGATTGATGCACCAGGGACTGTAGCAGGGCAATACGTCATTCTGCCAGTACCAGGCAGTGGCGCTCAAACCTCCGCAGCCGACCCGGGGTACCCCCACCAACAATTTGCGTTCGAGCTAATTCCCACCCAACACCGCCCTCGAAGGATGACTCTCGCCCTCCTGACCTTGGGGACCGTTCTCGAAGGCATATTATATGGTAATCGTTCCAACAGCCATACCAAGTAAGATTCAGATTCTCTTCAGGTGTATATATCGTTCTCTTTGTCCTATATGAATCCGGGCTTCTCATGTTCGCACTCTCACTCGTTGTCTTTTTCGGCCACGCAAACACTATTTAATGGATAAGCCGGTGGCGTCGTTTTCTGATGGCCTGATTGGTTATTCGGGGGAGCACAGGCGCCGGCCGAGCAGCCTGGAATCCAGTGCTGGCAGGCGAGTTGACTTGCCAACGAGTGATGGATGCAATGGCTATACTCCCACTGTATGCCGGGGCAGCATAATAAATTATTTTGCCGGCATCGACATGATGTATCCATGTCCATGTGTCTCGGACCAGTATTTTACGTCGACTCATCTCCAAGCGGACTCTTTAATTCTTTACCCACCACTGCCCCCGAAGATGACCCTCACCCACCGAGATGCACAGACGTTGGGGGCCGTTCTCGATGGCATCTTCTATGGTACTATTTCCAACAGCCATACCGAGTAAGACTGAAATTCCCTCCAGTTGCATACGTGGTTCTCTTCGTCCTATACCTCGTCCTTCGGCGCCGTAATAGTCACAGGTTTGACGGACCGCTGGCTCTGGCCCAAATATTGCTGTTCTGTCTATGCACTGTATCCTTATGTCTCGATATTTCCGCGACCTATTTATTCGCCGTATGTTCCATCCTCACCCATAGATCTCATATGTATTCAATGTAACACCCAGACGCAAGACGTGGGTGCAACTAGTAAGGTTGGGCTGAGCTGGCTGGTGGTATTCATCACGATCGATTGCTTAGCTCAAATGATTCTGGTGAGTACTACACATGTCTTGTCGATAATCATTACTCATCAGGCGAAGCTCTACCGCTGCTGGATCATTTGGGATCGGCGATGGGCTGTTGTTGCCATCCCAGGATCCCTCGCACTTGTAGCACTTGGTAAAGGATTGAAAATTGCAACCAGTCAACAGTCACTTACAATCCTGCATCTCAGGCCAGGGATTCGCGTATGTCGGTCTCACCGACCCTTCCTCCAAGAGCACCGATCCCCGTCTTACTAGAACAATTGGGATCACGGGGTACTCCATTTCGCTCATCACCAACGCTCTCATCACATCACTGATTGTGGCCAAGATCCTCTCAACCTTGCGGAAAGTGCGTCCTGTCTTGGGTTCCAACTCGCATCGGTCCCTCCGCATCATCACCACCATGCTGATCGAATCTGGGCTCCTCATGTTCGCATTCCAGCTCGCTCTCGTTGTTCTATTATCCTCCAGACCCACGATGGTTAGTATCATTTCTAACCCAATCGCCCAAATATATGTACGTGGCTTCTTCTTGGAACGAGGTGGATGAAATTTTAATTCCGGATGGACAGGGGATCACTCCAACGCTTCTCAATATCCGGGTCATGATGGGTTCCGCATACAATAAAACCACAGAGAAGACTGCCTCCCTGAGATTTGCCCACTCGAGAGGAGCCGTCACTCAGACCACCGGCCCAGGCATGAGCGCAGCTGGAGTCCAATTCCAGGGTATTGACACTGAATCCGATGACAGTTCGAACGATAAAAGAGCCGCTGGCGGCGCTGTTTAATTTAGATGAAGAAATGATAATTATATCCCCTGAGACATGTTTAGCTGCACCACCTATTTCTTTTCTTGGGCGGGCCGCGGTGGGCTTGCCAAAGAAAGCCAAAGAATTGTCGCTGATGCTCTCATCACGAGAAAACCTTGCTTCAATACATACATGATTTGGTTTGACTCGTCCAATGCATATCCCCTGACTCCCTAAGTTAACCAATAATCTATTTCGCTCAGTGGCAACGCTATCACAGCATCATTGATCCTGTCTTTGGTCTCCGAGTCCACTCCCACCCCGTTCTACGCATCAGGAAAATGTCACATGCCTACATAGACCTACCAAGCCTCGGTAGGGAATTTAGGCTGGTAGGTAAGTCCCCAGTATGTAGAGATATGTAGGCAGCCTTACTTATATACTACCCTCCATAGATAGCCGTAGGCTTGCATTGTGGTAGGCTTATAGTTCTTATAGGATATGTAAACGAGGGTAGGCAATGCAACAAATTGTATATTTTAAATTTTGAGGTCTAGGCACATACTGAAATGTATCCAAAGGAGCTATTCGACCACATATCCGAGAGAATCAGACCCTCCCCTTCCGACTTGGTTACCTCAAAATTTAGGGGTGCTACATAAACAGTAAGGTCCGTGAATGGTTCGGTGGGCATCCGTGCGGGTATGCGTTGTCGCGTGGAGTGCGGTGGGCAATTGGGGGTGGGGCGAGGCTGCGAGGGTCTGGCCTGACGCTAAACAAAATCCTATGTGGTAGGAATTTATTAATAAATATGGACACTCACTTTCAGGACGTATGTAGGTGAGAATGTACCGTGTGGGGCGTGGATGGTGGAGGGAGTAGGCAAGGGAGCGGGGTGCGAGAAGGCTTGAGGTGTTGAACAAAAATTTTCTAGGGGTGGGGGTTTGAACGTTCAGTACCATTGGTGGGTGGGGTAATACGACATACCTCGTATAAAGGTGCAGGTTTACCGTCGTAGTTGGGCAGAGGGAATGAGGCACAACGCAGGTGTGTAATGCGGTCCATGAGCCATTCATGGGCATGCATGCAGGAACGCGATATGTTGCATGATATGTGAGTGAGTAGGCCCGGCGGCGTGGTGCTGCAGGAGTCCAGGACACTGAACAAAAAAATTCTGTAGGTAGATTTGATATCATCGAATGTTCATCAGCGGGTGCGAGACGACACCACTTACCTAGAGCAACTCTACGGTTGAAATGTGCAGCATCTAGGCCATCGATGATGCGTAGATGTTGTGATGATATGAGATGCAAGCCACAAAACCACGCCAACGGTGGTGGCTGTCATTTAAAGCGGAGTTTGAAAGCACTTGCAGTGATTTTCCCTCGTCTCCTGGATGCTTGCGCTTTTGAGTGCGATTGAAATGTCCCGCCAGGTAAGCATTTTTTTGTGTACTCTTAATCTCACCTCATGTGTGCAAACTTGTACAGACTTGTACCCACACCTACACCATAGACGACACCCAGATCGCGACCAATACCCAGAGCTCACGTCCGCATGCACAACTGCTCGTGCAAGTCCCGGCTCTCGCATCCACACACTACCAATCGTTGGCCTGCCTCCTCTCGCAAACGGGAGAAGTCAAGCCCGCAAACTCACCCACATGCATGCAGGCCATGCCTGACTCACATGCCAGTGTGAACAAGTCACAATAGTAGGCGGATCACAAATGATCGTGAACCATAGCTCACAGACAATACCAGAAACGACGGCTCCACATAAACGATGGTCCACATCTGGTAAACGATGGACGGATAACGAATGATGGCTCGCAGACGGCTCACGGATAACGCATGAACAACAGCCCTCACAGATGACACATGAATGATGGCTCACAGGCGGCGTACGAATGGCGGCTCGAAGACGACACATGAACGGCGGATGCAGACAATGCGCGAACGAAAATGACACACGATCGCAAGTGATCGTGAACGATGGCCCACAAACAACTCGCAAACGAAAACGGTATAAACAGGCAAACTTTAAGCATGTAAGGTAGGTGTTACTAGGTATGTACCAGCGATTTCATGCACGCACCCGCGGACGGCCAGCTCCTGGTTCACCTATCTCCTCTCCACCCTCGCGATCATGTTCGCCGTGTCATTTGACATGTGCAACGACATTGCGAGGCCAAAGTTGGGGGCATGAACCGCGGCTCGCGTGGCCACCGCAGGTATTTAGGAAACCCGTGGTGAAATCGTGCGGCTTCGTACCTGCACCCGTTGCAGGTGCGGTATTCATAGGTGCGGGTACGGTGGTGGCTTTTTGAATGCTACCATGGTTTGCCGGTGCTCAACCCTATCTACTACTCGTGCGCTTTTTTTTTACAATAGAACAACAAATTTTTTTGAAACTGTATTTTTATTATTACATCGGCTGTGATGCTACTATGAATAATATACTCCCTACAATGACCTACAGAGCCAACTGAAACCCTGTGTAGCCCTCTACTGGCTACACAGGCTATGTAAATCTGGCCATTCTACAGGATTTTTCCATTTTCCTGATGCGTATCACTGGTCACCACAGCTATCACAATCAAATTCGGGCTCCTCGCTCAGCTTAGGTTCGCACATCATCGTTTTTTGTTCGCCCGAGAAGCATTGCCATTATTTATAGCCTGGTCCTTCACTTGGGTGTGGATAAAATGTTGATCCAGGATCCTGGATGTGCAGGGGACGCAGTTGTTCCAACACTGTTGGGTATCCGAGTTGCTGTAGGTTCCGCGTGTGGCAAAACCATGGAGGGAACTCACTCCCTAGGGCCCGCCCACTCTAGAGGAGCCGCCATTTAGACCACCAACCCATTCACGAGCGCACCCGGAATCCAATCCTGGGGTGTTAATACCGAATTAAATGATTTCGAGTTTCAAAGATCGGTTTGTCTCAACCTTACCGTCATAGATAAGCTGACTGCGGCGGCTTGCAGGTGAGTGATACGTCAGACGGTCCGCCGACCAGAGTGATTGATACCACAGGGTTATATATAGTGCAGCGTTCGAACCTCCACGCCCGACCCAGAATACTTTCACCAACAGTTTTTGCTTGAGCTAAGCAACAATCATGATGTATCCATGGCAAGTGCGCCTGACTAGCATTTAGGGCATTAATAGACATAAGCTGGCTGCGGTGGCCAGCAGGTGAGTGATATATCAGATGAACTGCCAACCAGAGTGATTGATGCTACAGGCCATATAATCATATATAATACTCCCATTGTAGCAGGATGTCACATCATCTCGCCAGCATCAGGTGGCATTAAAACTTCCGCGCCCGACCCAGAGTACTTTCACCAACAGCTTGCACTTGAGCTAAGAGATTGCGACGCGTCCGTGGCCAGCACACCTCGGATCAGTATTTTAGGGCATCAGTTCATCTCCAAGCAGATTCCCCACCCACTGCCCTCGAAGATGATCTCACCCCGCAGGCTACAATGGCGTTGGGGACCATTCTCGAAGGCATATTCTACGGTAATAGTTCCAGCAGACACACAAAGTAAGATTGAAACCCTCTCTAGGTGTGCACGTCGTTCTTTTCGTCCTATATCTCGTTCTTGGGCGCCGGCATCGTGATAGCCACAGGGTTGGCGGGCCGCTGACTCTGGCACAGATACTGCTCTTCGGTCTCTGCACTGTATCCATGTGTCTTGACGTTTCTAGGGACTACTTATTCGTCGCTGTATGTTCCATCCTCACCCATGGGTCTCGGGCGTCCTCAATGTAACATTTAGACGCAAGATGCGGACGCAGTTGGTAAGGTTGGGTTGTGCTGGCTGGTGATATTCATCACGATTGATCTCTTGGCTGAAATGATTCTGGTAAGCACTACATATGCCCTGTCCATAACTATTACTCATCAGGTGCAGCTCTACCGCTGCTGGATCGTCTGGGGTCGGCGATGGGTGATTGTTGCTGTCCCAGGATTTCTCGCATTTATAGCCCTCGGTAAGGGATTGGGAATTACATCTAATCGACCATCGCTCACAACCCTGCATTTCAGGTCAGGGATTCGCGTATGCTGGTCTCGTCAAGTTTTCCCTTGATAGTGTCAACTTCTCAGAGAAGTTCGGTGGTCTTATTGCGCACATCGGGATCGCGGCATACTCCATTTCACTTGTCGTTAGTGCTCTCACCACGACACTAATTGTGACTAAGATCCTCCTAACCTCACGGAGGGTGCACTCCGCACCGGGTTCCAACTTGCATCGGCCTCTACGCGTCATCGCCGCCATGTTGATTGAATCTGGGCTCCTCATGTTCGCATTCCAACTCGTTTTTGTCGTTCTACTCTCCTTCAACCCCACAATTGTTAGTATTGTTACTGGCTCAACCGCTCAAATATATGTATGTGGCTTCTTGGAACTCCCAGGTGGATGACATTTTAATTCTCGATGCGCAGGGAATCACACCATCACTTCTTAATATTCGGGTCATGATGGGTGCTGCATATGGCGAAACCACAGAGAAAATGGCCTCCCTGAGATTTGCCCACTCGAGAGCTGCCACTCACACTACCGGCCCGAGTATGGAGAAGCTAGGGTCCAATCGCAATAGCCCCAAAATATTGATGCTGAATTCAATGACGCTTCAAACGACGAGAGGGCCGTTGGCGGCGCTATTTAATTTAAATCAAGCAATGATAATTGCATCCGCTGGGGTTTCTTTAGCTGTACTGCCTCTTTCTTTTGTCCCGCAGCTGACCCCTCTTTACTAAGCAAGGAATATGTAACCCCGCCTCAATTCCGGTCCCTTTGACGGATGTACTATATCGACTACCCCACGAATTAAGCAGTGGGCGACAGCTTGGGGACCCTCTAATGTCAGTCATTGTTCTCACCGGTCTTAATGCTGCCGTAATTATATTATGAGATCCATCCTATTATAACGTGTCGCTCTACGCGCCCGGCTACAACTATTCCCAATCACGATCATATAGAGCTCGAGTCGCGTCATATTAAAACGCTATCGTAGCAGGATTTAGCATAGCCAAATAAGGACTGAAAGCGAGACGATACAGTGTTTCGCTCACGTTCCCAGCGTGAGTGCTCCATCGCTAGCAGCGCCCGTTATCACCAATGCGCGTATAGAAGAGACTTATCAGCACGGAGGGCTTGTGTGTAGGGTAAGGGATTTGCGTTTTAAGGTTTTTAACCGCGTCAGCATCTCGACATTAGCGTAGCCAGGTTGTGCAGAAGACACGCCGATGGCATAGCAGATCCGCTTGGACCAAGGCGGCTCAGAGGACCGTTGGGGTTAAAACATTGAGGACTGAGGTACTGAATGCTTGAGCTACCCAGACCACAGCGGCCTAAGTCTGACCAGAAATATCAACGGCAACATTCACCAAAGCACTTCAATGTGCCAGCCGTTCGCTTCCGTAGACGCATCAGAGGTGGTGGCTTGTCAACGGTGGCGAGGCCTAGGCGAAGCGGTATATTGCCTGGGCGTTGTGGAGGTAGGATGCGATCCTAGATCGAGGAAATGCGAGGGCTCTGAACTGCTGTGTCACGGTAATTCATTTGCACTCCTACTCCTACAAGAGATTGAATTTTGTTTAAACAGGGTCGTCAGCGGCTCCTCGGTTGCTTGAAATGTTATCGAGTTCGGCATTGATACCCTGGGATTGGACGCCAGCTGCGCTCATGCTCGGACTAATGGCCTGGGTGGGGGCCCCGCCGGAGCGGGCAAATCTCAAGGAGTGCGTTTTCTCTGTGGTTTTATCGTACGTGGTACCCATGGCGACACGGATTTGGAGCGATTCCCTGCACATCCAGAATCAAATTTTCGTTCATTAATGAGTTCCAGTAGGAAGCCACATACATATATTTGGGTGGTTGCACCAGAAACAATATCAAACTCTGTCATCGGGCGGGGACGGATGCAATATTCACGAACAGTGTTGGTCATGCGCTAGGCCAAGAAGACGACGGGATTAGGAACTCGGTAACCTGCTCATCGGGGAGATTAGTGGGCTTGAGGAATTCTATATCAACGACATCATTCTCATAGCCTGCCCTTGGCTCTTTCCGCCCTAAGGAACCCCTCAACAATGCGATTAACACGCTCCAAATACTTACCAGTCTCACACTATTCCTCCTTTTTCATAGAATCGAGCAGGTTCCGGCGGGACCTAACTGCAGAATAAGGCCTGGTTTCGCGGTCGTCGCTGGGCATGTGGATGCAGATGCGGGGGGGTGCTCTTTTGCCTGAGAGCGTAGAGATGGTTTGTGAAAAAGCGTGTCGCCCTCGCGCCATTATTAATCATCTATTAATCATATACCAGTTCAAGGGGCGTAGCGTTCACTGTCTGTCCTCCCTCACGTACGTGAAGCTGGAAGCAATGTGGATTCGTTAAACTCGTGCTCCTTGATGAAGACGACAATGTGGAAATGCCCAGTCCCGTCAGATAACCTAGCCCGTGCCGATAACATGATTGAGAGCCCCGGGACAAGAAGAATGAACCGCCTGCCGAACACCTGTGTTCCCTTATGGTTCTTTTTCCTACGAAAGATTGAATGGATTACGCGAACACGTACATCATGATTGAGCGATGGAATCAGTTGATCATGGGACGGTTCACAAATTGTGCCGGCGGCAGATATATTACATAATATACACTGTGACTGCTTCACGGCCTCAGCCCAGCACCGTCTATCCGACTCTATCGCTGCCACCCGTTTCTCCATCGAAATCGCACGGAATGAAAATGGCGCCCTCCGAGAGCGGCGTGCGTATCACCAAAATTTACAGCAATTTGACACTGAAAATGCGTGCCCCAGGATCCGTTGGTTGCTGCAGTGTCAAATCTCTGGCGTCTGATTTTGGCCGCTATACATCTCGATGCGTGGCTCATCTGCCTAAGGAACCATGACGTCGTCGGTTGGACAACTCTTCGAGGTCATCGACAAATTCATGTATCAATACGGGGTAGCGTACTGGACCGGCGAACATCGGGATCCTCAAGGACGCCTCTCCGTTCGCGCCAAGGGTGTGAGCACCATGCTCCATTACATCGTCGGCACTCCTGAGTACCTCGCCCAAGAGGTCAAAGCTGATCGCAGCGGTTTAGTGCGGTACGTACCGACTCCTTGTGGACCTGTGAGAAGACACCCGATGACATGGCACTCGCAACCTAGCATCGCATACTGAAGTCGTTAACCATCCCTCTTGTCAGTGGGTCCAACCTGCCCCTTCCCCCCCACTATCCCGCCCCTGATCTATTTCATCACCGCCACTCGCCACTTCCCCACTTCATCCACCCCCGCCGCCGACTCCACGGTTACCCCCAGGCACAGTTAGTATCGCCTCTCCCGCCACCACCCGAATACCCTCTCTACCAATGGGGTCGTGACAATCAGCGGGGCAGTGCGGTTGAGGAACCGTGTCCTGGGTATAGTGGCCTGGCAAGAATAGGATGTGCTGATGGGGGCGACGGCGGATGGGATATGTGCACCAGAGATGGGCGAGTTGCTAGGCGTGATCTCGTATGTGGGTTTTGTCACAGCTGTTCCGTTCGTAGCATGCTAGGCCCAATTAATGGACGAACTGCTCCCGTATTCCCCTCACAAGCGGGACCGTCACCTGTCTAAATGCTGTTCCAGGCACATTAAATTCCCAGGTACGTCCTACAACAGCGACTCTTCGCTTTATGCCATGATGAATCACCATTACGCCTCAACTCCCGGCTGTGCCTGTGGCGAATTATCTTTACATGTTCAGAGTGATTGGGCGGAAATACTGATTCGAGGCCACGACTTTGCCTCGCCCAAAGCGCGGGAATACCTTACCCCTTCCATGCGGGCGAGCTCTACGATGCAGGTTTGATGTGGAAGGGCTCATCATGAACAGCGGAATCCATGATGCGAAATCACTGGGAAGCCCCAGGCCTCGCGTGCTAGTTTCGGAAAAAGACGGAATTAAAGCCACATTGGGGTATAACACCTCAATTGAAGTGGCACTGATAACAAAAACACAAACTTCCGCTGTGATAACCGCCGCTTCGGTCGCTGTCAGAAAAAAAAACAGCATAAGATACTTCTTTGCCCCTGTGGAAGGCGGTGCTGGCACTTCAATAATGTAAGTTTCTCCAAGCATGCGCATGATCGCTTTACGTAATCACATTGCCTATTTCAGGTGCCGGTGGCCAGTTACTCGCACGAAACTGTAACGCCGCCTTAGAAATTGCGTCCATACAAAGCCCCGAGCGGTACGGTGCAGGAGAAGAGATATATGCCAATTCTACACAAGGGTCCAGTCCAGGAGCTCTAGCACCAGGATTCCATCGCTTATTGCCGACTTGGCTGAGCCGCTGCCAGCCGCCAGTTAAATTTTTCGGCGGTTATCAGTGAAACACTAGCCATACACTTTGCTTGCATGGAATAACTTATGCCACAGATTGACTGAAATATCAATATTCGCCTAGAAGCACATGGAAAACATTTGGCCTGTCCTCGGTAGGGTGGTCGGTTCCGAGACTCTCGGTGACTGCCCTGTGCTCAAACCTCTACAGTTCCCCCGAATTTCTCATCAATTAAAAGTATTCATAACCCAGCGTACCGCGGACTAGTATTTAAGGCCTCACTCCATCGCTGAACGGATCCATCATCTGCCACCATCAAGATGACTCTCAGCTACCCAGACGCGGCATTCTCAGGGGTCGTTATCGAAGGCATATTCTATGGTAATAACTTTGATGCTAATACCGTGTAATACTGAAACCCCATCCAGGCGCATATGCGATTCTCTTCGTTCTATACTTGGTCCTCCGGCGTCATAATAACCACGCACTTAACGAGCCGCTGACTCTGGCCCAGATGCTGCTCTTTGGCCTCTGCACAGTATCTTTATGTCTCGACGTTCCCACAGGCCACCTTTTAGTTGTACGTTCCATCTTCCCCCATGCCTTTCGAGCCTCTCTAACCTAATATTCAGGCATCGATTACGATAGACGTTGATGCGGCCAACAGACTCCAGATAGGCTCCATGGTGATATTTTCCATCATCGATTACTTGGCACAAATGATTCTGGTGAGCGATACGTGCACCCAGCTCATAATTGTTACTTACTCGGCTTGAAAGCTTTACCGCTGCTGGATCATCTGGGATAAGCGATGGGTGGTTGTTGCCATCCCAGGATTCCTTGCACTCGCGACACTTGGTGGGGGGTTTGCATACAATCAACAATATCCATTGCTTAAAACCTTGCATCTTAGCTGGGGGACTCGTCCTTGCTGGTCTCATCAATCCCACCATCGTCGAGGCATATATCACCGATATTATGAGACCAATTGGGATTGCCACTTACTCCACTTCGCTTGCCACCAGTGCTCTCATTACATCACTAATCGTGACCAAGATCCTCTTAACCTCACGGGAAGTCCGTCCTGCCTTGGGCTCCAACTCGAATCGATCCTTCCGCATCGCTACGGCTATGCTGATCGAATCCGGGCTCCTCATGCTTGCATTCCAACTCCTCTTCATTATACTCTACCAACGTATCGAATTTGATATTATTTCTGGTGCAACCACCCAAATATATGTACGTGACTCCGATTCATTGGTAAATGGAAGTTTAATTTTGGACGTGCAGGGAATAACTCCAATACTTCTCAACATCCGTGTCGTCATGGGTACCGCATATGATAAAACCACGGAGAAAACATACTCCCTGAGATTTGCCCGCTCAGAAGGGGCCGCCACGCAGACCACCGACCCAAGCATGGGTGGAGTCGGTGTCCAATCCCGGGATCTTCACGTCGAACCCGATCGCTCTTCAGAAAGCACCGTCTAGTTTGAATAGGGAAATGGTATTCATGCCTGGGGCTTGTTTACCGTGGTTTTATTTCGTTTTCTACTGAGCCGACTCGTTGACCCCTCGAATAATTTTTATTTGCTTGCCTTGAAACTCCCTCAGCCTTTGTTTTATCATGCCCTGCGTGTAGTGATGTATATTTATCACTTGTAGCTCTAGAAATCGATTAATTGTGCGACCCATCATGCTGATAGACTTACAACGCAACTAAGCATTACGAATATCAGATGTGAATATTGCTACTACGTCGGATGAAAGCAAATATTGTTATTGAGACTCGTGGTTACAAGTGAAAACTAGTATTCGATGGCTTCAACGCGAATTTACCAAATTCGGATGGCCGCTTGGCGTCAAAGACGAATATTCCAGCATAGCTTAACAAAAAATGTAATGAGGAGTTAGATCGCACAAGTAATATCCGACGATCATTGCTGCGTAGGATCTGGGACGCGTGTGTTCTGGGGATCTACAGCCGTAGTCAATATCGATCACCGATAGAGCGGGGATAGATTTACTTATAAGAGGTGGGGCATCCGAGCACTCGTTTGCGGGGTAATGATGACGCACCGCCACCCAAGCCGTAAGACGACGACAGGCTTCCGAGTGCAGCCTCATAGTTCTTCGTAGGTGCGGGCTGCGGTGGCTTGAGGTTCTTCGGCGCGGGTTTGCTCTGGGACTGAGGTTTAATTGGTACCGACGGCGCGGCGCCGGGGAGTCCGTATGAGGATGCTAACGACCCGAATGCAGCCTCGTAGTTCTTAGGCTGGGGCTGCTGGGTGGCAGTGGAGGCTTTATTGGAGAGGAGCGAGGTAGTGGAAGAGGAGTTGGATGTCGTATTCATTATGACTGGAGGTATGGGTGATGTTGGTACGAGTAGTCGTATTTGTTGGGTTACTACTAGTAGGGACGCTGGGATTGCAAAGTTCGTTTTGACATACCCTTCCTCACGCGATTTTATATGTCGCATCCGCACTAGTCTATCCCGTAGCAACAACCGAGGTCGCTGAAAACATGAGACCCACGGCATCGGTAGTTTGACTCGCACCCTATTTTCCACGAACAAGGAATACCAGCCATTGGCGGATTCCAGCTAGGTATTGCCGCGAGACATGTGGAACAGCGATTCGAGTCACCCGTGGAGTGATGACAGCAAATCATGATCCCCGATCCCTGGACTGTGGAGGTAAGCTCAAATTGATTGTTCGATTGCTTACAAACCCTCCGATTTCCACAATCAAGTTGTTTTCTATGCGGGAACTGCAAGCGTAAGGACAATATTGGTACAACTTTGGAAGCGGAGCCCGACTAACCCTCGGGACACCGGGACTAGCTATGCACTGGACCTCATTATCGCATTTCACCATCGATCACCGCCCGAGGTAGTGTTTATTTTAAGTTCTGGGGCAGGTGGGGTATCACGGAACTGTTCGGGTGCTCACTGGTTGGTGCTAGTGGCAAGATAGCAGGACAGGGGGAAAAAACGGGGCAGAAATTGCGCACTGTATCGTTATTTCATATATACACGGCCAACACGGGAGCCGAGAGGCAGCGGCAAGTGCTAGTTTGGCTAACGCCCCGTGCCCAAATATAAGTACGACACGCCGAAATTTCGTCCGATACCTGACGCCCATGATTGGTCCACCTGGGTCAGCCGATATCACATATACTGCTCAGCGTGAGCGATTATCGATGTGGTCCATCGTGGTTGATATGACTTATAAGGTCCTCGATTGTGGAGCAACGATGAAGGTTGAAGCTCTGAGCCACCCCATTTGATAAAGTTAGGAGCTGTCTATGGCCATCTCAAATACATCGAGTACATCCGCGATTTTGGGGCTGTAGGAAGACCAAGTAGTTGGGCGTAAACTTCTCAGCGCGAGGTTTGCGGAGGGATCCTGGTTCTCTCAACGTCGGTCCACGCCTTAGATATCCGTACAAGGTCGAGCGTCTGAGCCTCGGAGCTGTCATGACGTTTCCGAAAGTAGGGCTTGGTGACGGGGACCTCTTGATCCACGACCCCAATATTGGGCTAGAGGCGCAGACCGCTAGGGAGGAGCTGAAATGAGGCCCCAATGATCCCGTGGGGGAATAAACTCACCGGATCATCTCTTCTATACGGTCAAGTCCTATAAAAGATTGAGACATGGTCAGTTGAAACGCGAGAAGAAAATACATATTTTGGGCGAGGTCACAGGTACTTGCGTACGCGATTATGTAACGTGTTCGCCAAGTAAGATTGTGCCGGCCGGCACTGATGTTGCGTAATCTGTTATTATTGGGCAGCGGCGGCTGCTTCGCTTTGCTGCTGCCGCTCTGCACAGTGTAAACCTCCACGGCCACGCTACGATTTCGCACTATGCAACGCACTTGAAGCGATTCCCGTGTGTGTCCATCCTTCGCTGGTGGCATCGGTCTGGGATTCGGGGCACATCCAAAACACCCTCAAAAAGAGCTGGATTACAAAATCGGCTTTTCCCGGCGCTCAGTGCGTGTATCATTCAAACTTACAACGGCTTAGGCAGATGAGCCCACTACAGGCTGAAGGCATGGGGATGTACACGGAGGCCAGAATTAGATGCTGCCCATCGTGAAGAATCCGGTCTTGTAAGCATCGATCATGTTCGACGCTGTGGCAACGAATGGATGCTTTTAGTGTCAAGAAACTCCGATGCAGTCCGTGGCCGGTCAGCTCTTCGAGACTATCGGGTTCATGTATTAAAATGGGGTGGCGTGTTTGGACTCGAAACCTGTGAATATCCCGACTGCTGAGGACGAAGGGCGTCTTTTGTCATCGACTTTCACACGTCCATTCACATCAAGGACGCGAACACCATGTTCCGCGGCACGGTTGTTAACACCCCGGGCTATATCCCTCAGGAATCAGGGCCAGCCATGGTCAGTTCAGCGCAGTGCGTGTCGAGTTGCAATCCTATAGGAAGACGCTCAATGGCCTTTGCAACCTCCGTCAGCCATTGGTGGATTGCGACGCATTTGATTGCCTCAGAGCGCTTATGGACGAGGAACCAGAGAAGCGATGATGACACCAGACGTACCGGGGAAGACGGCCAATAATTAATCAACCGCTTTGTGAGGCTTGGGCATGAACCAGCGGAGTAGTCGGGCATACAATCGCAATTGGACTTGACAATGAAAAAAATGGTATTTGTGATACCCGAGTACCCTCTCTACCAGCAGGGTCATGACGGTCAGCAGAGCAGTGCGGGTGAGCGAATTTTTCCTAAATGCGATGACCTGGCAAGAGTAGGACGTCTGATGAAAGCGATAAGGGGGGAAACATGTGCGCAGGGGGCAGGCGAACTGCTAGATGCGATCTCGTGTGTGGATTTTACCACGGCCATTCCATTTGTAACATGCTGGACCTAACCAATGGACGAATTGCTCCCTCCAGACTCGGTCATTTTCAGGACCGGTCTAAATATCATCGCAATCACGGAAAACGGGGGCCGGC
Source organism: Infundibulicybe gibba (assembly GCA_015501065.1). Lineage (NCBI taxonomy): Eukaryota > Fungi > Basidiomycota > Agaricomycetes > Agaricales > Omphalinaceae > Infundibulicybe > Infundibulicybe gibba. The sequence goes on from JADNYI010000218.1 coordinate 53,514, forward strand.
TTTGCGCCAGGAACGGCGGACGCACTCCATACAGGTCTGGTTATTCACTGTATCGTGTTTGCGAAGGGGCTTTTCGTAAACAACGAACTCTAGGATGTGCAATCACCGGTAGGTTTCAGGCCTTGTGGGTTAGTTCTAAGAAAACTACTCCGGGGTTGGGGCCACATTCGGGTATATGAGCTTGGAGGTGGCACCGAAACACGAACTTCATCAAGGAACGAAATCATTGTGGGCACGGTGGTTACGAGAGAATAGATACACGTGAATTGAATCTGCACCTGTCTAAGAGCTTCAGCACCGGTATCCGACTCTCGAGTTGGCCGAAATATTATTGGTAAGTACTCGAAATTCTCGGTTGCCAGCGGGGTGCTCATCATCCCTCCGGTTATGTAGAACAATTTGCGCCAGTCTCGTTTCAAATATCATTGATGACTGTGTAAAAGCTTAGGGAGGGGATAGCTTGTCCTCGGTTGAGGTGCCCGGTGATTGTCAATACTACCTCATCGATTTACCAATAATTTGCACTCGGGATGAGTGGAAATCCCGTAGCCCGACAACCGCCCTCCCAACTAGTACTTGAGGGCGTCGATTCATCTCCGAGTAGATTTTTCACGTAGCACCAGTGTACCACCCTTCAAGATGACCCTCACCCTCCAAAATGCACAGGACTTCGGTGAAGCTATTGAATGCATATTCTATGGTAACAGTCTCAATAGCCACCCTGAATGAGACTGATTTCCTTCAAGGCGCATACGTGGTTCTATTCATCCTATACCTAGTCCTTCGGCGTCGTAATAGCTGCAGGTTTGGCGGGCCACTGACTTTGGCCCAAGTACTGCTCTTTGGACTCTGCACTTTATCCACTTTTATTCATGTCACCGAGGACTATCTATTTATTGTATGTTCCATCCACACCCGTGGGTCTCAAGCCTCCTCAACGTAATCTTTAGATACCGGATGCAAAAGAATTGGCCACAGCTGATAAGATTCGTTTGGGCTCCCCGGTGATATTTGCCATAATTGATTACCTGTCTCAAATGATCTTGGTGAGCACCACATGTACCCTCTCCATCACCATTACTCACCAAGCGAAGGTCTACCGCTGCTGGATCGTCTGGGATAAGCGATGGGCGGTTGTAGCCGTCCCAGGATTTCTTGCGTTCATAACACTTGGTAAAGGATTTAAGAACTCCGCTCAATCAGCAATCGCTTACAAACTTGCGTTTCAGGCGGGGGATTCGCGCTTTTTGGTCTTTTGAATTCTCCCCTCTGGGGTGCCGCTGGCGACCCAGAAAAAGTCGCCCGTATTTTTAGATCAACCGGGCTGTTAAAAATTCCATTTCTCTCGTCGCCAATGCTCTCACCACATCACTAATCGTAACTAAAATCCTCTTAACCTCACGGGAAGTGAGCCCTACCTTGGGTTCCAATTCGCATCCGTCCCTCCGTCTCGTCACTGCCACGCTGATTGAATCTGGGCTCCTCATGTTCTCATTCCAAGTCGTTTACGTTGTTCTGTTCTCCCTACAACACCCAGCGACTGACATTATCGCTGGCCGATTATTCAGATATATGTACGTGGCTTCTCACTACAACCCAGAAGCGGACCAGATTTTAATTCTAGATACGCAGGGAATCACCCCAACACTTCTGAACATCCGAGTCGTGATGGTTCTGCATACAACAAAACCACAGTAGAAGCCCGCTCCCTGGGATTTGCCCGCATGGAGGAAGCCGCCACTCAGACCACCAGCCCAAGCATAGGCACAGCCGGAGTCCAATCCGGGGTATTGATGCCGGACTTGACTGTGCTTCGAACAATGGAGGAATCGTTGACAACGCCGCTTAATTTAGGTAAGGAAACAAGATTTATGTCCCTTCACAATCCGTCGATCCGGATCATTTTGACTGCCCTAAATCATTTTCCTCGTCCCACCTCAACCGTCTATTCATTTTAAACTCCCCGTCTAGTGTACATTTATTATCACTCTATTTCATATAGCTAATATATTCGTCCTTTGTGTCCCTGCTCATCAATCGATTGTGACGGCCATTCAGGTAGACATTTTACGAAAATTGGTGCTATACGTTGGAGCATAAATCGGGGCGAATGTGTAAAACTATTACATTCAAATATCAGTTCATTGGAGGGACGTGTGCTATATCCTTGCAACGTGGTCAGTGTGCATGCTACGGAGACCCGCAGAGATGAGTACGGTGGTGCTTCGTCATCGATCATCACATTATATCTTACCAGGTTGAGGGGATGGAAACCTTCGTCACCCTCTTCCACACGGTTTAAGCTATAATAGTGCAGATTTAGTCGCGCAAATCAGAGGGAGTTGAACGGAAAGTACGGGACTAAGGTTAGACCAGCGACTGAACATTCGGCCGGAGTTGGGCTCTAGAATGTGTTATTAAACTCAGTGTTGGTAGTGGCGGAATGAAAAGACAAGTGTTGTGCATAAGCCGTCATGATCGACAGTCAGACTCAACGCGAGAATGCCAACTCTAAACCACCGATTGTTACGTGAACAATCTGAGTACTTGTACGTTAGATAAGATAAGACAAGATCCAGAATATGCATGTTGGAAATCGTTCTGTTCATGGCTGCGGGGGGATGGGCATGGACGCTCGAGGCTCGTAAACAGATCCCCCTGGTCCTCATTCGAAGTTGGTCCGCGCTTTGGGTGTTTGTATAATGGGATCGATGTTAAGCCTCGGAGTTGTCATTACATTTCCGAATAATGGGGAGTGGGGCTCGACGACGGGGACCTCTTGACCCGCCTCCAGTTTCGAGTCGCGTTTTCTGGTGCAGTCAGCAGCAACGTCGATGTGAGGGATAGGTCAGGGTCATGCATGTCCGCTTCAACGTAGCGATGTCGTGTTGGACATCCGCCAATTTTCGAGCGAAAGTCTAGAGTGATCATTGTACGCTGGGCTCGGCGCCGGAGACGAATTTTTCAATCTGGATTTCTACTTTTGTTCGTGTGAAGGAGGCGAGTGCGATAGTGCTTCAGACGGACTAAATTGTCTCAAACCTATGGGCGAGAAGTTCCTCATCAGCG